>JAEAOA010001405.1:547500-710000 GCA_016746295.1 Potamilus streckersoni
CGGAGTTTATGTCGTTTCAGGTCAGTATTATCAACAAATCATTTTATGTACTCTTCATTCGTTCGTTCGTTCGTTCGAAAGTATGTATGTATGTATGTATGTATGTATGTATGTATGTATGTATGTATGTATGTATGTATGTATGTATGTATGTATGTATGTATGTATGTATGTATGTATGCATGCATGCATGCATGCATGCATGCATGCATGCATGCATGCATGCATGCATGCATGTATGTATGTATGTATGTATGTATGCATGCATGCATGCATGCATGCATGCATGCATGCATGCATGTATGTATGTATGTATGTATGTATGTATGTATGTATGTATGTATGTATGTATGTATGTATGTATGTATGTATGTATGTACGTAATGTACGCACGCACGGGGCTTAACATTTTGTTCATGCATTGATTTGTTATAAAAAAAATTACTTCGTAATTATTTTTTCAAGACCAACAGTGGATATAATATAGTGATTGTTTTACAAACAGCACAAGAATTCTTTTTAAGCTAATTGAGAGCCCTACAGCTCCAGGTAATTAAATAATCGATATATTAACAGTTCCTAATTGCTAAGCTCGATTTATGTATTACAATCTTCTGTGTATCACATCTGTTGTTTTGAGATTAAAAGGTATATAAGAGACGTTTGACTATATCATGCTAATATCTAATATTTTTCTTGTAAATAGTTTTATTTCTTAAAATGTATGACATATTTGCATAACGGTATACAATCTGTATGAGGGAAGTCAAGGGTTCATTCAGTAATTCAGCTTTGTTCACAAGGATGTTTTGTGTTTGATATTTTATATTTTCTCAAATTACTTCGAAGCTTTCGGCTGTTCATTCAATTATTTGTTTGTAGAACTGACTGTACTCCTCATAACAGGTTGGAAATCTTACAATTACGATGTAATTTACAGAAATGGGAAAGGATATGGGAGTAGGACACTTAATTTACATATCAGCATTCTATGCACTCATCGCTCCAATCCCTCCCTCATTGCCCTGCTCTTGAAATTGCACCTATATCTGTTTCTGATTATATATATATATATATATATATATATATATATATATATATATATATATATATATATATATATATATATATATATATATATATATATATATTGCTTTGTTCATTTTATTATTATGATTATTATTATTATTATTATTATTATTATTATTATTATTATTATTATTATTATTATTATTATTATTATTATTATTATTATTAATTATTATCATTATTATTATTATTATTATTATTATTATTATTATTATTATTATTATTATTATTATTAATAATAATTATTATTATTATTATTATTATTATTATTATTATTATTATTATTATTATTATTATTATTATTATTATTATTACAGTGGGTGCCATAGACTGCTATGTTTGCACAAGTGACGATACGGGATGTGGGACTGAAGTAAATCATAATACACTCCTCCTGAACCAGAAGGTTCAGTCTGGATGTTCTGCCTGTACTAAAACCTTCAAATTTCTGGACACCAGTAAGTTAACGCATGAAAAATCTGTACGTTTTTCTCCCAGTAAAAAAGCATTTTTTGTATCAATAAAATGTGCTCTTGTTGTTTCGGGGGAGGATTGTTGTTGTTGTTTAAACACACACACACACACACACACACACACACACACACACACACACACACACACACACACACTCTTCATACCGATATTGAGATGTAGCCGAATTTGTCATAAAATCGGTGGACTAAATGTTATATTATTTGTAAGCAGGGTTATTTATTTTGAAATTGGCCCATCCCTATGAGTTTAGATATTGATGACATTTGCGTTTCGTATTTGTTGGTCTTTAATGATTTAAATGTTTAATATTAATTAAACTTTTTCCTCTACTTACTAAAAGTGAATGACAGAAACAAAAAAAAAAACTATTTTAGATACGAATTTCTCGTCCCCACCTCTCTTTGTCCCTCTTTGATATTTCTGTAAATATTTGGTAAGGGTTTTTCTGCTCCTCCATTGAATGTTGCCATATCACTGAAATCAAGTTGGTTACTTATTCCTTATTCCTCATTCCCGATTCAATAAGGAATGCGTAACCAATTACTTATTCCCGATTCAAACATTTTTACATACATTTGAATACTTATTCCTTATTCACACTGAGATGTTTGTTTATTCATTATTCCCACTTCAGTTGGTAATTAGTTAATACAGATGAAAGCTCTTTAGAGCAAGCATTGGTGTAACTCTGACCTGATCGAAGAAATACTAGTGTTATATAAAGCTGAATATAGACAGATAAAGGACGATAAGTATGTATTTTTTAGGATATTGATAAGAATACGTGTTTAGTAAATTGATATAGGATTAATTAGTTGTGTTAGGCATTTGTGTCGTGTCTTTTATGCATGGCGTTATGGATTAGTATTCGGGCTCGAAAAGTTTACTAATAACTCAAGTAAATAGGGAAATCACAAAGAAAAAAAAACATACTAGTGTGAGACTGGAGATTTTTCTTGTGTGGTCGTCATGTCCTTGGAGGAGCATTATGTGGATAGTTATGAATTTAAAAGCCTTCAGTTGACTTTGAATATTGTCTTGAAGATTTTGGAACTGGTGAACTTAGCATATTTGTAACCAGTTTCCAGAAATTGGGGTTACGGGCGGGTAAAGCACATGTCCCAGGAAGATTATATCTCATTTATACAGTTTGGTCGTTAAATATCACCTTTAAAGAGATTTGACAAAGACCCTTCCTGACATGTTATCTCTAGAGGATAGTATATAGTACCGAAAGAAGTCCTGTGGAATTTCGTTGAGTCGATTTCGAGAAATTAGCAAGATGACGGAGGTCTCGTACGACACATGCCGTAAGATTTTAATACAGATACATCTTTGACATTTTATCTCTAGGGACGAATTTTGTCGAAAGAAAACAGCGAAATAAGGCCCCCCCCCCAATGGATACCTGTTATTACCCCCACCCCACCCGGCGAAAAATACTAACAAAAACAAATACAACAACAGTGAAATGTTAATAGATTGTATCAATAGTTTGCATTAGTTGAACACCTGCTAAGAGGATTTTGATTTCAACGTCTCTTGAAAAGTATCTAACTAGGCCCACGTTCTAACAGTAGAAAAGCTTGTTTTTTTATAAAAAAAATAAAATTCGTCAAGGTGATTTCGAGAAATCTACGGTAAGATGGAGGTCGCGTACGGCACATGCTTTAAGAACATTATATCTTTATAGTTTTCACATGGAACATTCTTTGATACTTTATCTCTAGGGGATAGAGTCAACTTTCGAAGGAAGTCCTGACGAATTTCGTCAATAGTAAACCGCGATATAATGGACGTCCGATGGGCACACAAATATTGAATCAAAAGTTTGTACTAATTGAACCTCTAATTAGTGGATTTTGATTTCAACGCCTCTTGGACAGTACCTGGTTAGGCTCACGTGCTAAAAGTAAACATTTAAAAAAAATAATACGTTGAGTCAGTTTAGAGACAGTCGAAGCCACATAAAAGCGGTCGAGAACAACACATTCCTTATGAAAATTGTATTTCTGTATAAAGTTTGACATAGACCCTACTTTGAAATTTTATCTATAGGGGGATCGAGTCCATCCACGAAAGAAGTCATGACAAATTTCGTCGAGAGGAAATAATGGAGGTCAGATGGGTACTTGGTATGAAAAAGATGCAAGTGTTAATAGATTGTATCAATAGTTTGTACTAATTAACTCCTTACTTAGAGGATTCTGGTTTCAATCCCTTTCATACAGTATCTAAATAGGGCCTAATTCTAACAGAAGAAAACTGTTGAAGAAAAGTCGCAGAGCCGATTTCGAGAAATTCGTTGCTAGAGAAAGGATGTCGAATACAACATGAGTTTGGATATGGACCCTTCATTAATATTTTATCTCCAGGGGATGGAGCGCATCCACAAATAAATTCCTGATGAATTTCGTCACATGGTAAGAGCGAAATAAGATGTGTCAGACAGGTAAAGGGTGTGAAAAACACTCAAATATTCATAGATTGTAACAATAGTTTGTACTAATGGAATTTATAGGATTTTGTTGTAAACGCCTCTTGGACATTATCTAGTTAGAGACCCGTTCTAAAAGCTTGAAAATACAGAGAAAAATTTGTCTAGCTAAATTTGAGAAATTCCTGACTAGATAATGGAGGTCGAGTTCAACACATTCCGTAAGATTATTTTACGTTACATTTTGGACACTACGTCACCTTTTCATTGAGTTTTGACATGGACACTTCTCGAGGATAGAGACCACCCACAAAGGAAGTCCTGATGAAATTCGTCTAAAGGAAACAGCAAAATAAGAGAAGCTCTATGGATACTTGGTATGAAAAAAAAACGCAAATGTTAATAGATTGTATCACTAGTTTGTACTGATTGTACTGCAACTTACAGGATTTTGATTTCAACGTCTCTTGGACAGGATCTAAATAGGGACCCGATCTTACTGTGGGAAAAGTTTAAAGACATTTCTTCGGGCCAATTTCGAGAAATTCGCAATAGGAGAAATTTGATCGAGTACATGGTTTCAGAAGATGACATCATATTTAATCAGTTAGGCAATTACGTACCATCTTATGAATTTTAACATGGACGAGCTATCTCTAGGGGATTTATCCATCCACGATGGAGGTCCGGACGAATTTCATCAAGGTGGAAACGAC
This sequence comes from Potamilus streckersoni, assembly GCA_016746295.1. Lineage (NCBI taxonomy): Eukaryota > Metazoa > Mollusca > Bivalvia > Unionida > Unionidae > Potamilus > Potamilus streckersoni. Next base: position 552,238 of record JAEAOA010001405.1, read on the forward strand.
CAAATAAGGATAGTCTGATGGGTATAGGGTATAAAAACCACACAAGTGTTAAAAGATTGTATCATATGTTTGTACTGATTGTTTTCCAACTTAGAGGATTTTTATTTCAACGTCTCTCATGCATTGTCCAATTAGGGACCATTCCAAATAGTAATCAAGGTTTGAAGAAAATTCGTAGAGCCAATTTCGAGAAACTAGCGGCTGAAAAAAAGGAAGTCGAACAGAACACAAGCTGTACATTTATATCTTTTGTTGACATTTGGGCCATTATGTAACCTTTTCAGTGAGTTATGATACGGAACCTTTCTTTGATATTTTACTTCCAGGGGATAGCGACAACCAACGACGGAAGTCCTGATGTATTTCGTTGAGAGGAAACAGTGTAATAAAGGGAGCCCTATATGTTCCGTGTATGAAATACACGCAAATGTTAATAGATTGTATCTCTAGTTTGTACTACTCCAACTAAGGGGATTTTGATTTCAATGGCTCTTGGTCGGTATTTAAACGGAGACCCATTCCAGCAGTAGATAAAGTTTGAAGAAAATTCGTCTAGCCGATTTTAATAAATTTTCGCTCAGACAGGGGAAGTCTAGTACAACGCTTGCTGTCAGCAGATGATGTTATTCATATATTGTTGGGTCATTACGTCCCATCTTTGGATATCGACCTTTCTTTGATATTTAATCTCTAGGGGATAGAGTATATCCACGAAGGGAGTCCTGACGAATAAGGGCCGAAAGAATGGGTACCGGATATGAAAAACACGCAAATTGGTTGTATCACTAGTTTGTCCTGATTGTATTCAAACTTAGAGGATTTTGATTTCAACGTCTCTTGGACAGTATGAATTTAACGACCCGTCCTAACAGTTAAAAAGTTTTGACATGGGACCTTTCATTGATTTGTTATCTCTAGGGGATAGAGTGCTCCACGATGGAAGTCCTGACGAATTTCATCGAGAGGAAACATGGAAAATAAGAGATGTCCTATGGATAATGGGTATGAAAAAACATCAAACCTTAATTTATTTGTATCAATAGTTTGTACTAATTAAATTTCTAATTAGAGGACTTTTGTTTCAACGCCTCTATGACATTATATGTTCGGGACCCGTTCTTACAGTACGAAATTATAAAGAAAAGCCGCCTAGCCAATTTCGATAAATTCGCGGCTAGATGAAAGAATTTGGGGACAACACATACCGTAAGAAGATTAAATCTTATGAACACAGTTGGGCCATTACTCCCCTCTTTAGAGTTTTGATATGGAACCTTCTATAATATTCTATCTCAAGGGAATAGAGTACATCTGCGAAGGAAGTCCTGACGAATTTCGTCGAAAGGAGTCAGCGATATAAGGAGGATTATTCTATAAGAACCGGGTATGAAAAAAAATGTAAAAGCTAATTGATTGTTTCAATAGTCTAATAATTGTACTCCAGTTTAGAGGATTTTGATTTCAGCTTCTCATCTAAATAGGGACCTTATCCAACAGCATAAAATGTTTGAAGAAAAGTTGTCGAGGCGATTCGAGATTTCGTGGCTAGAGACAGGAGTCTGAGTGATATATTGTACAGGTGGGATGACATCATGATACTGGACACTTGCAACAATTTGGCAAGTACTGTTATGTCATCCTACTTGTTCCATCTCTGTGCAAAGTGTTATGCATTCGCGTTCGATTCTGTGGATAGTATAGTGTATGTTTTATGCATTCGCGTTCGTCTCCATAGTTTTATGAACATCAATCTGTCATACCCAAATTATACAACCGACTTGAAAGATTTAGGTAAGAGAATAATGTTTTTGGAAGTTAAACATAAATTATACAATCCAATAAAAAAAAACTTAGGCAAGAAAGAATAAATCTTTTCGATGCCCTGAAAAGGGCCTCTGGTTTTATGTTAACACTAGTTCATTAACATAGAGGGCATCTCACTGATCTTCGTATCTTTCTCAAACTTTGTCTAACCCCTCGTGAAACGATTTTTCGTCTCGCACAGTAGCTGAAGTCTTGGCTCAAATTCATGCAAGCGAGTTTGAAGATGAGACGAGTAAACTAGAATCCAGATCCAGAAAGTCTACATCAAGTCAAAATCCATCACCATCAGTAAACCATGAAGATTAATACCACATTCGAGAGACCGATAAATGTTCTTCCAGAAAATTTAGAACTACGGCCTACACGTACGCAGTGAAGTTTAAAGATTTCAAGTCCGACGTATTGTTGGAGAAGGCAGAAGGGTTCATCACCGATGTGTATGAGTCTTTGTTAACCACACGTGAAGATGATCACTTGAGAATTTCCACTCATCACGACAGTTTGAAGTCTCCTGTTTGGATCTAGTTTAGCAGTCCGGAAAAATTGGCACCTTCCAAAATCATGGATAAGATTCAACACCTGCAACAGACCAACGACAACTTTCATATTACCAACGGAAAAGAGACACTGTTCATAACCCACGTGTCTCTTCTCCAAGGGACAGGACAACGCAAAAAGTTGTTCTTGGTAAACGACCATCGCAGCATCCATCGCAGCCTCGTTAAAGTTAACAAAACTGAAGACAAGATGTGTTTAGCCCGCGTCATCGTGTTGAACCGAACGTATGGCAACAAGAACGACACTGCAGAATGGAAAAGAGCCTGAAAAACTATTCAACAATCGGTTCGAAGCAAGCAAGGAAGAGAAGCAGAACTTCTGTTACAACAAGCAGAGATATCCAAAGACACCGCTTGTAACATTCCTGAAATGCAAAATTTGAAAGACGTCTTGGCTCCACGCTACACATTGAAAGCGCACCCTCAAGAAGTGCACGGACCTCTGTTGTTTCGAGGAAAATATTTTAAAGACGGAAAATACATTCGCGTCTATCATCACGATGAACATTTCGATAACCATTACTAGTATCACTTCATTCCAGTCATGCAGTTATTATTGTGAGAAATGTGACTATGTTTACAACAATCAAGAGCAACACAAGCATTGCGGATTGAAATGTGAGGGATGCACACCCTCTAAACCCTGTCTGGACGAATGACAAGAACGAGTGCATTACTCGGCTTGTCAGCGCATGTTTGTTGCCGACAACATCTAAAGATGCAAGGTTCACAGAAGAAAAGTGCTTGTTAACTTCTGAGATTGTGCCCTACTTGTAGACAAGGAATACGTACCAGTAATGCCAAGGCGCACGTCTGTTCAGGAAAAAAGCGATGTCACATTTATCGCCAAATCGTGGGCTTAGAACACCAATGCTACATTCAAAAATTCCATTCCAAACATGAAGAAGACCAAAAGAAAGGCAATTCATCTTTGTCTATTTCGAATGCATGAAAGAGACCGGCATTCAAATTCCTAATTTCTGCGTTGCTCACCAAGCGTGTGAGAAGTGCATCCAATAGCCTATCTTGATTCATTGCCTTCATTGTAGCAAGATTCCTGGAGGACTTGAAAAAATCTTTCGTTGATGAAACACGCTGACCGATTTCCCCAATGGATATTAGACCCTATCGATAAGACGTGAAGCAAAGAACACATTAAACGTTACGGAGATTGTCATCTCTATGCTACGATGATGGCTCACAATTTCTCGGGACACGATGGGCAGTTTTTTCCTCATATACTATACTGAACAAAGTACAGAATGTCTAAAAGTGACTTTGAACAGAGCCAAAATTATTTCCATGCAAGTAAGACAAGTGCAGTTTAAAGATTCGATGAGTTACTTGGCCATGCCTTTGAGCCCCATGACTAAAACTTTTGGAATGACTGAGATGGCAAAAGGCTATTTTGCACACTTTTTCAATACCAAAGCCCATCAAAATGTCGTTCTACCCCATTTGCCTAAGTCTCACTACTACAACCCCGACAACATGCGTACCAAAAAATGAGAAGCTTTGTACGATTGGTACCTGACTCAGGCATCAGGCCCTTTCTACTTTCAGGAAGAAAAAATATTGCCCTTCCGACGTGCACATTTTACGGCGTTACAGTGGGAAATTTTAAGAACTGTTCATGGAGCACGGATGGATTGACCCATCGAAAGAAGCCTGCGTTATTGCCAAAGCGTGTTCCTTAGTGTACCGCCAACGGTTCATATCTGAAAACACCTTGCCTGTCTTAAGCCCTCAAATGATGAATTTTGTCAAGTGCCAATACTTGGTCAAAGCCCTACGCAGGTTGCATTACATGTGCAACAAGGAAGACAAAAGGATCCAACACGCTCTCAATGGAGGAGGCAAAAAGACCATCAGAACGTAATCGGTGGATGGATGGAACTTAGAGGACCCCAAGACACGCAAGAGAGATACTGCAGCCAGGACGCAACCTTGCATTCGCAAACCATGATCTGCCATAACATCAAGATCTTTCACTTCTGCGTTGCTGGTGATGCCTGCCAAACTCGATTTGACACGCGTCTTTCCTAATTTGATGAAACATTGGAAACTCGTGTCTCCAAAAACGTCTCCTCAAACGGTGACTCCCTCTTCCAGGAATGTTAAAGAGTTTACTGGATTTGTCCAATCAAGAACTTCCCGATTGAGTCTGTTGTGAACCTCTCCACGACGCGTGTCCCAAAAGGAAAAGGACAAAGTAAAGGACACTCGTCATCCAAAATAACGCAACGCCAAGCTGCTTAGACGTCATCCTCTGAAAAGACACGCTCATCCAAAGAAAAGGAGAAGTCACCAAAGGGGAGGTATCTTTGGCCCTTTATTTCAAATGGAAAAGTTAGTAGATAATTTTGCCACAAATTTAAAGGACAAGCTCCAAAAAAAATCAATAAGTTCATGTCGAGTCATGGACTTCATTGTACTTTGTGCACCAAAAGCTGTTCCCTCATCGTCGTTATCCTATCCAGAGAGGAAAAAGAAAAAGAGAGTCTCGTCATCCGAAAAAGCGCTTTGCCAAACATCGATGTCACCCCCGGGAAAGACACACTCGTCCAAAGGAAAAAGAGGAGCCCCCAAAGATGGGGATTCTTTGGCGATTTTAGTAAACACATCGTCACCTTTTTGAAGAAGCGATAAAAGGTCGTGTGACAAGTCATCGACATTAGAGTATTGTCTTGTGTGTGCCATGGAATCAACCAACCAAGTCAGATGTCACCCTTCGAAAGACATTCCTCTTCTACCACCAAAGGAAAGAAAAGGAAAGGACTGCCATTTCGTTCAGTCAAACATTGGGACATGTCCGTCCTGTATGAAGCTTCTCCACCCATGCGAAAGAAAAACTCATTCAAACTGCCTCCAAAGACGTCATTGATACCGTGAACGCATGTTGTCTGAATGTCTTGAAAGAAACGATTCCTTTGACTAAACACCACAAAAATGCTTCGCCAAACATTGAGACGTACTTCTCCAAATGGCTTAGAATAAAATACCTATTCGTCAAAAGAAAAAAAAATGTTGGTGCAATGCGAAGGAATTTTTCTCTTATTAGGACTTCTTACCAATGTAATAGCGAAACTTATATTGTGTATAATTGGAAAAGTTTTACCCTCCATAGCCCCAATGTAAAAGGGTCAAGAAGATTAAACGGATCTCTGAAGTCAAAGGTCTCAGACGTGATCATTGAAATCAAATAGAAGGACGAAATCTAGCCTTAGTCTAGCTTTAGTGCCTTACAAATAATGGATGGAATATCATCGTTGTCAATAACAATGGACCCCATGTTTACCTCCCAATCCTCGTTTGACTGAGATGTCCCAGTTACAATTGCAATCAGCGATGAATCTCTTCGATTTGTCAGAAACGGGAAAGTCTCAACGGTACGGTCAACTCTTGCAACTCTTTCACCAGAATGAATTAAGACAAAACAGCTTTACCAACGCTGAAAGATTTTAAAACCCTAACGAAAAGATCACAACAACCCCCAGCGGTCAAGACAGATGCAGCGCCACGAATGTCTGATTAAGGATAGGCAATAGAAGACTTTCAAACACCGTCAGCAGCTCACATTCCTAGTAAGATTTCAGCGTCCTTATTGACCAAGTTGCCTACATCACTGCTAGAAGAACTTAAAGCTTGGGTTAAATAGATGATGTCCTCTCCACTTTCGACAAAAGTGAAAAAGAAAGAAGCAAAAATATAAAATAAAACTAGAGCTATTCCTGTACTGCCACCACCACTACCACCAAAACTACCTTAGAATTATATTCCTGTTGTATTAGACACGTAAAGCCGTTTCTAAACCACTTCAGAGTACCATCAGTGAAGAGAGAATCACTTATTTAAAAAATGGAGAGGGTGTTAGCCAGCATTTACTACAATCCATCCCATCTTGTAGGTTACGGAGGAGTTCAGAAATTGTATCGTGCTACGAAAACTCGAATGAAAAGTGTTCGTTTACCTCAAGTGCAGCACTGGTTACAAGAACAGGCAAACCGACAAAGGCACATAATTTCTGAACCAAGCTTTTCAAAAAGAATTGAAGAAATGTGACATTCATTTTTTCAACACTGAGATTACCGAAACCAAAGCCAACATCGTGGAATGTTTTCAACTCACCTTGTAAAACCGCATGTTGAAATATTTTACACATTAACACACTCTCAAGTACATCGATGTCTTGTCACACCTCGTCCAATCGTTCAACCAATCTTACCATGGGAGCATCGGATGTGCCCCTCAAGAAGTGACTCCCGACAACGAAGTGACCGTCTTTGCCTGTTTAGCATGTCTCCAACAGTGACTGTCTCCAAGAAAGGTGGAGTGTTGGCAGCAAGAGATTGGGTGCACATTGGCAAAACTAAACGAAAAAGGTTACTTACCCAAACGAATCACCGAATTGATTCTTGTCACAGAACGTGTGGGTGGACGTCATCCTCCCGTCTATTAATTAGAATATATGAAAGTGAAAGTGTTAAAAGGAACGTTTTACTTACCCGAGTTACTACGTGTGACCAAAAAAAAAGACGTGTACAAGATTGAAAGCATTTTCGATCCAAGAACTCGTAAAGTGGGAAAACGTCGTGTCAAAGAAGTCAACGTACATTGGAAAAGGTATCCATCAAGTTTTGACTCTTGGATTGACACTTTGCAAGCCATCGACTATGAAAAAAAGAAGTGACCATCACACCCCTCAACACAGCCTAAGCTACCGCAGTAACCACTCCTTCCCCCGGTTCTTCTCTGCAAGATCTACAAAATCATTCCATGTGGGTGTGGTGTGGAGAACGTATGCCTAAAACTCAAATCGTCATTTTCTGCCAAATCTTTTTGGTGTATTGTGTCATCGGTGCTGCCATTGCCAATTTATGTTTGCAACAAGGAGGCAAACAATTGTGGACTACTTTACTTGGTTACCTTCTTCCCAAACAGTCGCTCAATGTTCCTTTAACGGAAACAACAACGGGAGTCTTGCCTCCAACGTCAGACCCTTTCCAACAGTCACCCTAACAATTTTCTTTTAGACACTCCTGTGACTTCCAGCGATTCATCGGACACTAGAACTCTGGAATTATGACCAACCAATTTTACTTAACGTTACCCAGTGACAGTTCTATGGAGGTGTTTCCCAACAACACCTTATGCTATCATACGGCCAAAATACCTCATACTATATAATTAGATCACGAAGTCCATTGGGAAGTGGCTTTGGTGGAAATGATTCACCCTACACAAATAAAAAAACATCGTCGAAAATTAAAACACTTTTACGGTAGAAGTTCATGACAAGCAAGTGCAACAAAACAATAGGCATTGAAATCAAAATTGTCTAAGTAAGGGTTCCATGAAACCAAACTATTGATACAGGTGATACATATTTGCGCGTTTTTCGTAGCCGGTACCCCTAAGGCTCCCCTTATTTGGCTGTTTACACCGGAATGTCGCAAGTAGATGGTTTCTTCTATTTATATTTGCTTATGGGTATATTTCACGCCTTGAAAATCTACAACTCTAACACCACGTACTCGGGACTCTTTTTCCTGCACTACCTCAGGCCAATCAAATCAATCTTTAAATCCTCTTTACTCCTGTAACCTTGAACCATATATCAACCTTCATAGGAAAAATACAAGCAGTCTCCAGACAACGGAAACGTCGGTTCTCGATTACTCTATTGTACAATTTAATAGTCACCCATCATAAATTCTGCATATGGACTCACATAATCTTTCGAAACATTTAGGTTTTAATAGGGACTTCTCAGCTACACTTATGACACAATTATGAGACTGTCATGAACTCACCATAAAATTAAATCATGCCATCCTGGAATCTCAACAAAACTGTAATTTGTGACGTTTGCCCCTACCAATTAACTAATTAGTCGGGCTGAGAACGTGTAAAGCTATAGGCAAATTGTGGATACTCTAAAATTTATTACAATATCAAAGATTATTTATGTGAAATCTGTGTATCGCTGGGACTTATTAGTCCAAATGTAAACGTAATATAATGTCTTACGTCGTGTGTTGTGTTCTACTAACTTTATCGAGCCAGAAATTATCGAAATTAGCTCCATTTATTTTTCTTCCACTTTTTCCTACTGTTATTTAAATAATATCCAATATGCGTTACAATCAAGGTCCTCATAGTAGAGGTTCAATTAGTGCACAATTTGATACAATATATAACATTTTAGTGTTTTTCATACCCGGTACCCATCAGTGTTACTTATAGACATTATTCGTAGGGACTTCCTTTGTGGGTGGCTTCTATCGCACAGAGAGAAAATATCAGAGAAGGTCCAAATTCAGAACTCTTTAAAGAGGAAACATACAGGCCCATCTATATACGTTAGGTACCATCTTCTGATTGCATATGTTGTGCCCAATTTCTATCATCTAATAGCGGATTCGTCAATTTTGTCTTCTAAGGTTTCCTGCTGTTGGGATTGGTCACTCTGTACAGACTTTCAAACAGGGGTTGATAAAAAAAAAACTTCTCTTGAGTTAGGATTAAAGCATTGGAAAATATGGCTGCAATCTGTTGACTAGATATTGTCCAAGAGGCGTTGAAATCAATATCTTCTGGTTAGGGGTTCAATAATTGCAATCTTTTCAATCGATCCAAATTGTGCGTCTTTTTCATACCCAGTACTCGTAGGTTGTCCCTTTCTTCGCTGATTCCTCTCGATGTGATTCGTCAGGACTTCTTTCGTGGTTCGACACTATCCCAAAAAATAAAATGTCAGAGAAAGGTCCATGTCAAAACTCGTTAAAGAGAATAGGTATTGACCCACCTACATAAGTAAGATATATTCTCGCCTCCTCCTTTTATGAAGCCCTACTTTCCGGAAATCGGTAAAACGAAATCTTTTTGTGATTTCGGCTTTTCTGTTCGAACTGATTCCTGAATAGAAACTGTTTATCAGACGTTTCAATCAACATCGTTTAGTTACGGGTTTAATTCGTACAATGTATTCATAAATTTGATCCACACTGAGCGTGTTTCACACACCTGCCCGTATCCTTGTTTACCCAGTTCCAAGGACATCAAGACAACAGTAGATGTCAATTGAAGGGGCTTCCTAAAGCCGTACATACTTGAAATAATTCTTCTCTAAGCACATTATGAAAACGAAAAAGAAATCTCCAATTTAACATTTGTATGAGTTTTTTGTGGTTTCACGTTTACTTGAGTCATTGGTAAGCTTAACGAATCCGAAAACTATTAATTCGCACCATGCACAGCAGGACGCGTCCTAAACACCTAACACAACTAATTAATCGTATCTCAAATTAATAATTATGTTTACCCACCAATATGCTAACACCTTCTTACTCGTATTTCTATAACTGGGTTAAAACAATACCAATGTATGCCATGAAGGGCTTTTAATCTTCAATAAGTTACAACAATAAGTAAGCAACTGGTTACTTATTCCTTATTCAATCAGGAATAAGGAATAAGTAACCAACTTGACGTCAATTGCCATATATCATTTGAATGCATTAACGTTACTTAACGTTACGGGAAATTTGGTTTTACATTGTACTGGCGCTTGGTACCGTAGACATGTATAAATTTAGAAGGGGGGGGTAGGATATGATTAATAGTTTTATTAGAAAAGAGAACTTTGCTTACTTGGCCACTTTGTAATATATACGTCAGGTTTCTTTGGTAAGAAACGCATTTCCTTTAATGTGGATGGGGAATTGCTATCCTTTTAATCATCTGTGGTACATTTTCATCTCTCTCTCTCTCTCTCTCTCTCTCTCTCTCTCTCTCTCTCTCTCTCTCTCTCTCTCTCTCTCTCTCTCTCTCTCTCTCTCTCTCTCTCTGAGTTCTTTACAAATAACATCAATCGACTGTTTTCTTTTGCAGTATGGGCAAAGATTGAGCGGAGCTGTGGTGGAAACGGAGACTCTTGCTCATGGGTCTTTGGGCATGGCCAGTGTGTTTGCTCAACGACATTTTGCAACGGACATAATCAAATCCATCCATCATTATTCATTGTATCACTGGTGTCATTGGTGGTTTTCTGTTTACAAAACATGCTTGCCTGATGAAACGCATTTCATGAAAAATTTATTAAGTACTATATTTATTGATTTTGACAAATCGTAATGTTGAATTTTTTGCCCTTTCTATCTCACCTCCTCTCACAACCAAATTTGAACGTTTCTGTAGATTTCGACATGACAACACAAGTAGGTTATTTACTGCCAGGCTCTATGAGTAAGAAACATTGTCCAGCGACACACCAGAGTATAGACTCCATACGTCTATATGAAGTTAAAATGAAACGCCACTGACACGTATTAATAATCCATTTTGTAGCAAGGAGAAGTGGATTTGCAAAATACAATGGATTCAATGTAGTCCTGAACGACTGTAGAATGTTCCCATAAAAAGGTATGATGGCCTGTAATGGCCATAAGTAGTAATTTTATAAAGAAGACAATAACACGCGACTCCATATATTTTGGCAATAATAAAAATTACACCAATTTTAGTCCTAAACATTATGACGACACCCAAAGTGAACACCCCGGAATATGTTTTTCTGAATTGTTGTACATCCATCTATCTATTTCACCACCACCGGTAATTCCGTTTTCTTTATTTATGAATTCATAAATCTTCTGTGTCAATCTCTAGCCACTTTCTTGGTATCCTAGTAACAGATTCGTGACAAAAAGTATAAATTGTTAGACTTTGGTCTAATATTTCCCTATGTAGACCAACAGAAACATTAAGCGTCTATGGTGACCCATGTAGATCACCAGCCACATTAAGCGTCTATGGTGACCCATGTAGACCACCAGCCACATTAAGGGCCTATGGTGACCCATGTAGACCACCAGCCACATTAAGCGTCTATGGTGACCCATGTAGATCACCAGCCACATTAAGGGCCTATGGTAACCCATGTAGACCACCAGCCACATTAAGCGCATATGGTGACCCATGTAGACCACCAGCCACATTAAGGGCCTATGGTGACCCATGCAGACCACCAGCCACATTAAGCGCCTATGGTGACCCATGTAGACCACCAGCCACATTAAGGGCCTATGGTAACCCATGTAAACCACCAGCCACATTAAGGGCCTATGGTGACCCATGCAGACCACCAGCCACATTAAGGGCCTATGGTAACCCATGTAGACCACCAGCCACATTAAGGGCCTATGGTGACCCATGCAGACCACCAGCCACATTAAGCTGCTGTCTTGTATCCTAATTTCTAAAGCACCCCACGTCATTGAAAATGAGTACACTGTGCAACAAAAGACTAATTTACTTAGTGTTCAAATGTCATTCACAACACAAGATAACTAATTTTGTCACATATATAAAAAATGTCACTAAATCACCGCGGATATGTATATAACATATATGTACATGTATTATACGTACATAGAAGTGCAAACTATTTTCCTTTTGGTTTGCTATTCGACACACCATATAATCCACTGTAAAACAGGAACTGCATGTATATATGCACACATTTCATATTCATCGTCACTAAGCATAAACTCCAATAGAACTGAATGAAGATTAATCTTCGAAAGTATACAGCTGCTGATATGTATTACTGATTAGTTTTTTCTGCATATTTAAGTTGAACTGTGTGTTGGCTTTTGTCCATGGCTATATATTGTAAGAATCATTCAGTAAACAATATATTACATAGCTAATTTTGGTCTCTATGACTGTATATTATATTTTAAGATGATTACTACTTGTAGGCAAACATGTTTACTTGGATCTGAGTTTAGGTCATTCGTTTTCACCCCGAAAATTCCTGGTCTAACTGATCTTTGTCAGGTTATTTATTAAAGATTAGTAAATGACCTGACCTTGTTTACAACTTATGGAAATTAACTTTTGACCGTCATCCTGGTCCCCGTATTGTGTTTTCGGTTTTGATATTCATGTTGTTGACTAATTCCTATATTAACAGCTGTAGTGTAATCAATGTTTTAGCTGTATTCAGTTAATACTTCAGAATATTTATTTATTTAAGTTATTCATTGAAATTACAAAGGGCTCATTAGTACTTTCGGACTAAATCACTATTTTGGGACTATTGTGAATTAATGTACAGACAATTTGGATTATATCATTCTGATACTCAAGACTTTTGACAAATCATCACTATTCCAGACTACTGGCATTTCAGCAGATTCAAGATTGGAATTCATTCGGAACACCACTGGAATTCATTCGGAATATTTTATATCTTTGGTCTTCTGATAATACTTAGGATTATCTGGAATATAATTAAAAATACTGTAAGTTGTTATTAAATTTTCACTTTGCGTTATAGAGAACAAAAAAATATTTGTTGCATTTTAGAAAACTTGTTCGTTTTCTCTCTTTTCTTTTACTTAATTTAAAACCATAGAATCGAAGCATTATGATTTTGCACTTTTGCTGCTGTCGTTGAAATCATACCGTAAACATGTCATGTCGTGACATGAAGCAAATTATGTCTTTTGTGTTAATAAAGAAATGAACTTTAAAAGGTACGTATTGCTGTGAACCTTAAAGAGTACATATACTTTCATCCAAAAAAACTAAGTGGATGTAAAAAGAGCAAATGGACTATGTATCAAGCTCACGCAAATTTTTTCTATATAAACTAGTTTGTTCACTCTCTAATAATGTTGCCTCTATAGACAACTATTAATAAATTTAAGCTTATGTTAATTGGGAAGCTGAGTCATTCCCATTGCTAAGAAAACATTCAGCCTGTCTTAAATCCTATCATAATCATTCAACATAGCGACTTTGTTAATGATCATTAAAACCTATATTCAAAACAATACTTACGTAATGCGAATGCTCATATAATATGCTGTAGCAAAATTATAAAACCAATTAAAATTAAATTAATTATAATAATGTTAAGTTCATTCATACACTTATCGCTTCATTAAGGGAAAGAATGACAGAGGCTGGTATGTATACTTAACGTACACAGTGGAAATGAAAATACTATGGTCGTTTGTGGCGTAAATAAATTAATACTTTGATAAATTTAGAGAAAATAAAATTAATGTGCTCTCAGTTTACTTCCTACGAGAGTACACTAACGCAAACACACCAACCCACTCGAAGAGGCATACTAGAATTAAAGAAAAATCGATATTTACTGGCATAACAAGACAAGGGCATTGTTTTACTTCAATCAATATTTCACCATAACATTAATGTTTGCAATGTTGTGGGTCAGCGCCATTATTTCACCACATGAGCTAGACATGGCCACTGATATATCTTGTCATGTTTAGGATTCACACGTGACCGCCGCATTTAAACATCAGTGGACGAAAACTGGTAGATTTAAATGCACGTCATGACGCACCCAACAAGCTCACAAAAACCACTGGGAGGAGCTGGTCTCATATGTGACTGACACTAAACATATACGTCACAAGACAAATAAAAGTGAAACAAACGAGTGAGAAAATCATAGTTCAAATAACACAAAGTCTAAGCGCGGAGTGTAGAAATCTGATGTAAAATGTTGCTATTTTACGTGGATATTAAGAAATGCAATTCAAACATAGTTGCTACAAGGTACATAATCTTTAGATAACGAGGTAGACATTATTCTGATATTTATGTTGACAACAGATTAAATATGTAAAGTTACATAGAAACTATGGAAAAATGTATAGTGAAATATAAAGAAAACTTCGAACCTTGATGTGCTTGTACAAAACAAATGAGAAAATAAATACCTGACTATTAAGATTAAGGGAAGAAATATTAATGACATAAAAATAAAAATAGTAGGCCAGCCAAACTCTATTTAACAAGTCTAAGATTACTATAATAGTCGGACATTATGTTCTATAAAAAATAAAACTAGCTAATTATTTCATGCCTATAGCTGGATAGAATGCACACATTTAAATAAAATTGAAATAGGTTTTCTGGGGTAATTGTATATTTATATCGTGCTCTTACTTTTGTCCGCGGTTGAGGTTGCCAATGGAGCTTCGCCTGCCTGACTTTTGTTGTTCTCATAAGTAGTAAGTAAGATGTTTATTAAAATGTAAGTTCAAGGTCAGTCTTTTTACAGTTAAACTATGTTTTCCCTTTCGAAATCTCTAACATCGTACCTCCAGTGAAATTTGTTACTTACCAATGTCTTTTGAAGAGGTTTTGGTCTGATGTATTATTTAGCAATATATCGTTCTGCATCTACCATTTTCAATGTCCTTTTCCTTTAATTTGTTTTACCATTCTCTATACATCTATTGTGTCTGTCTTGTCTGTATTTTAATATAATGTTTTGATATTGTTTAAAACCTTGACAAATACAGGTAGATGAATGGATATAACTGTAGGGGGGGGGTATCAACAGGGGCAACTTTATAATGAGCGTTATTTTAAGCATTCTTTAGCATAGGCGAACATGAACCCATTTTCTGCTTTTATGTTGTGTAAAATACTTCCTCGATACAGTATTAAATGTTCTGTTAAATCTTCCACAAGAGATATTTTTTTTCTTTACAAGTTGAGAAGTATTCACTGTTTTATATTTATTTTTCAACAAAGCATTAGCTTTCTTGCTATAAAACGTTTTCCAACAGATCATTAGCTTTCTTGTTCTTAAACATTTTCCACCATTCGACTACTTTCTTTTCTTCAATTTGTCGCTTTTTAAAAGATTTATTCAATAAATCGTGTACGTCTTCTCCTATTTTTGTCTTGAGTTTTCAGAACAAAAGTAAAATATGTGTATATGTCATCATTGTTTTCGTTTTTTTTATGCTTTTGTAAAGTCGAATGTTCTGTTCATCACTAGTTTCAGTTCTCTATATTTAGTTTCTTTTGATATCTGCTGCCATATTTAATTGTTATCTGTGTAAACAACATGGTTTTCAATATCATAGCAAAGATGTATTGAATACTGTTAAAACTAAAAACTAAGTTGTCTGTGGTGTTATCAGAAATCCAATCCATCTATAAAAAAAAGTTTTAATTTTCGACAGTTCATAACATCTTTTAAATCCTTTCAAACTGATGCATGATTAAAAGTTTTGCCTTATATTTTTGCCATTCCTATGATTGTCTCTGCTACAGTTAGTTCCTGTACTGAATCGATATACGTTGTTTTAAATCAAACTTTGACCTCTGTAAATTATGTTTTTATCAAATCTTTATAAGGTGACCTTCTAAAGTTGAGATCGCTATGTTTTACTGTAGATTTAGCAGAAGACATTTTTGCTCTTATCACACGTGTAATTCATGTTGCACAGATTTTACCATCGTTTTTCTCCATTGACGCTATATATTTCCATATATACATCCACGAAAATAATCCATAATTTGGAATCCGTTGTGAAACAATCGAATCCTTGTGTTATGTTTGAAAATCAACAAAATTAAGACTTTTTTACCTTTAGTCTTAGTTTTCATCCAAATTTGTAAACATTTAATTATTATCTCTAAATAGTTTAAGGGTGCAAAATTGTGCAGATAATTTCACAGTAGATACTGTCGTGTCATTGTGACACGTAAGCATTAAATTTGACGTATGGGTTGGGATCGCAATAAATTGCTGACTGCGATTGATAAGGTATGCTCTGATTGCGGGATGAACTGAATTTTAATTAGAGTCTGTTTGATAACGGTAAGGTAGGATGGAAGAGGTCAATGTTAACGTAAAGTAAAATACCAGAATATGACACGGTGTTGAGACGAGCCAGAGCAAAACTTTTATCTTGAGTCATTTGAAACAAGTCTTACAGAATGATATTTTCCAGAATTTATTAATAAAGGCGGTATAGAGAGGATTATTCTAACTTCGATGGGATTAGCTAAGTTAAATAAGGGGGATGTGTTCCCATACGAAATTTAAGTTTCAAGAAATTCGAACTCGAGAAATTAGTCAGCCTAAGTTCTTAGAGAAGCCAAAATTTAACTCCAAAGGAAATTAATACGTAATTTTCCTCGTTCAATAAACCGTCCAAGGGGGTCTGGTAATTTGACACCCGCCAGGAACCAGAGAAAAGACAGGGCGAATTCTCTGATGAGAAGCGAGCCGGGACTTGGAAAAGCACACATGCATTGTCTCAAACGCATACAATATGTTCATTGAAACAAGTTTGTAAGCTTTTGTTAAATTTTTCGTTTTAAAGTCATACATCAATTTTTCATTGAGTTCTGAAGCAATGGGTTTGGATGCCTTCGTCTCAAATGTTATATGACTCATCTCTGCTCAGATGTTTGCAATTTCGTACAATAATTTCATATTTTATTGTATTGTTTACTTCCGACAGATATAAATATTGTCACTTTTATGTTAAACTCTTGAAATATTTATACCGCCTCTCTGAAAACTGTTGTGTTTGATGCAAATAATCATTGTGTCATAATTTAAGATACTAATGTTGACTGTGGTGCATTCTCTCCGAGCTATGCCCAGTAGTTGTGTTGTTGATATTGCCTGCTCTTTTGATGGCCACAGGTTCCAAAGAGAGGTCTAAAGCGCTCAACTTTACCGATCACTGCCATTTCACCTCTGTCCGTGTGAGTAGAGTCTCGAGTTTGGCCTATGTAGGTACGTAAGAAAGCTTCCCATAAGCTTCCCATGGATCGGTGATTCTTTTCGGTGTTTTCCTGAGTTCCTCCGCCGCCTCTTAAAATGGCAGTCATGTATAACTGAACAAATACTGGAAAATATCACAATACCAACTCTCAACAACAACAATACAATTATCAATACTCGTACTCGACTTCGATAAAATGATCTTAAAAGATTGTTGTGATTCATTAATTAAACCAAAGTATGATTTCCTTACGTTGAAATCGAAACTAGGAGGATACTTTTCTAAGAATA
Source organism: Potamilus streckersoni (assembly GCA_016746295.1). Lineage (NCBI taxonomy): Eukaryota > Metazoa > Mollusca > Bivalvia > Unionida > Unionidae > Potamilus > Potamilus streckersoni. The sequence continues at coordinate 569,494 of JAEAOA010001405.1, forward strand.
TGAAAAGAAGTAAATAACTGTATTTTATATTCCCACCAGGTGACTGAGTTCTGAGTCTTGCACAAGGAGTGTGTCATTACTAGTACAAAGAAACTTTTGTATGCATATATAAGGACATTCATATTGAATAAATTCAACCGTGTAGTTTTATAAACATGAGCCATGGCAACACGTCATACTTACAATTAAAGCAGGATTATCTTTTTGAGTTATTCTTACGTAAAGTTAAAAGTTTCATTTTTAGTACCGCATATGACTGTCGACATTAGCCGCGGACGAAGACATTCAAATATGAATCCAATGTCTAGGCTATTGATTGCAACGCTTTTTATCGTGATATGGATGGATACGGGTAAGCCAAATAAGATTATCTGTCTATTAATATTTCTTGACTCGAGTATTGATTTCCACTGAAACTTTTACGTTTTGTTTTACATCTATATTAACGGCTAAAGATAATCAATGAAGGAAACACAATAAAACCATTGACCTTGGATAGTGAACAGCGTAACCTTGCATAATCCGAGTTTCCTCTGACATTTCCCACAACGTTTTATATTTAGACGGGTAGGGGAATATCAGAGGAAACTCAACGAAACCCTTGCATGGTTTAAACACCTGCTGTGTTATGTATTTACTTAGCTAGTATAAGGTCGTTGGTTTCCTCTGGGTTCTCCCGTATTGTCTACACCAACATGTGAACCGTCGATAGTATTTATGCTATCATAAAAATTGGTTGCATCCAGAACCACTTTGGCAGTGAACACAACATAAAAAGTCATTTATAATAGAGAGAAAATATTTAATTGAATGCATGTCAACCATATTGTTTCCTCAGACGGTATTATGAAACATATTTTATTACTGTATGCTACGCCTAGAACTAATACCAAGGTACATTTGAAAAAACAGATAATACCTGTCATTAGCAAGTTCTAGTTCTCGATCTTGCTCATCGTTATATTCGTAACACCATAACAGCCCATAATTATATTAAATCATAAAATATCGTCACTAAAATTGTTGTTAATATTGCTGTTGTTGTTGTTGTTGTTATTATTATTATTATTATTATTATATTATTGTTATTATTATTGTTATTATTATTATTATTATTATTATTATTATTATTATTATTATTATTATTATTATTATTATTATTATTATTATTATTATTATTACAGCCTTCGCTCTCAACTGTTATAACTGTTATAGTTTCGTACACGATGGTTGTGGGGAGAATGTAAATCATGCTACTCTTCTCGCCAACGGAAACATTTTGAATGGGTGTAGCGCATGCATGAAAACCTTCCAGTTCCTGGGAACAGGTGAGCCAATCAATAGTGATTGTTTTAAATTATTAGTCATTTGGAAAAAATATCTATGAGAGCGACATAAATTATTTGAGGAGTTTCAATAATTGTGTTTGATATGAGCAAAACTGTTGTTGTCGTTTTATGAGTGAATGTCATTTCTCGGTGGAGGAGGACCTGGCAAAACCCCTGTAACAACCACCGACCCACGGGAAGCTACTGACAACTTTCTCACATAACCACCCTGGCAGAGCTCGAGTCTAACCCGCGCAGGCAGAACACTTCAGACCACTAGGCCACCCGGGACTCTATGAGAACAAAGTAAGGTTCTTTTTATGACATTAACTGCTCCTGTGGCATAGTGGTTAGAGCGTCCGCCTCGGTCGTGGGTTCGATCCCCGATCGAGTCATGCCAAAGACTTACAAAAATGGTACTAACAGTTGCCTCGCTTGACGCTCATCATTAAGAGATTAGTGTTAGGACTTGTCGGCCAGGTGTCAGGATAATGTGACTGGGTTGGACATGATGCTACAAGTCTGCGGCATGATGCTCCAGTGCTAGACATTACTATAAACTGCCACACTGCAGACATCGTAGCGATATGACTGAAGAATTGTTAAAGCTACGTTAAAAATCATAATCATAATCTATTTATGCCATTCGAAAACACAGTTAACCGCATTCATTTGCCGTGAATTACGTTCTAGTGTGCACGCACGCACTCACACATAATGGATTAACCAAATACGAAAACTATGATCGACCTTTATGAACCTAAATAAAACTGTACTCATGCGGCAACCCTCTAATCGCTCAAGTATCAACATAATATGCTAATAAGCACGGCACTCACTAATACGCATATTGCTGTTATTCAAAGAAAGCGTCAAGTGGAAAGGAAAATTAATTCCATTAAATATATAACACGATCAAATTGATTTTCTAATTGTGAATTTATAGACGTATAACCATATAACTTTTTTTTAATATTTTTTTCAAAATTTTTGCGAACATGCTCATATAACACACCCATCACTATTCCATCCACCATCACCACCACCACCACACACATACCCAATAAATATCCTAAAAAGGAATTGCACTGATTCTCCTGCATGATCTACTACCGTTGCAGTCATGCAACACATAACTGATATGCTAAATTCCTCAAACATGAAAAGAAATCTAGTGATGAAGTGTAAGCTCATAAAATATTGATACTTAAGGCTATCTAGTGAGTTAGATCTATTAATTACTTCACTATTGTCGTTATTAATTAATTTAATAGGTAATCTGGTAATCTCTCACTTCTTCCTTTATCTCTCTTTCTCAGAGAGTCGCTTGTGGAAGGGAGTGTTTCGAAGTTACTAAGTTGGTCTCTTTTACGCAAAGATTTACTGGTTCTGGTGTCAAAACAGTAATCTGAAGAAGTTTTGTCACTCGGTGTGATTTTTTTTTTCATGTTATTATTTGCTTGTTTGCCTGTCTTTTTTCAACCCTACTCCCATCAACATTGTATTATGATTGCGTCGGCCACCAGTAAACAATCTTCACAAATCCATCATTCAAAAATCCTTAATTTTGCCATTTCTTTAAGAACAATCTCTACTTTGATTCAAGCTTCATAAATATCTAGGAAAGGAGGAATACGCGTTTGTCAAAGTGTCTCAAAGTAACCAATTAAGCACAAACAGGAGGGCACAAACGCTCATCACAGACACATACCTTGTCTAGTTTGGTCGAACACACCTGTGTTTAGGTGTTAAGTGGGGTTAACAAGGTTTTGTTGAGCAATGATTGTAAAGTGTCTAACCCAAGGATAAAACACGGCAGCCGACCCGGTCTGGTCTGAGAATCCAGTATGCTGCCAAACTGGCTAACGCAAACATAAACGTCATGAAAAAAAAAAAAAAAAACATCACAAATTGGGGACTAATGAACTCACAGAATAGGCTTCAACTGGTAAAAAAAAAATATTTTATGTGTTTATGTAATTGTTTTGCTAGATGCATTAAGCATTTATCTTTTCTGATTTTTATCCTTTTATCGTTTTATTTCTTTAACATAAATTGTTAGTTTTCTTTAATGAGCCAAGAGGGAAACTATGCACGAGATGAAGCAAAAGTGATTAAACTTTTCTATTGCGGTATCCATGACCATATTATTTTAGCCTATTTGCTTTGACACACCATAACCTTCAAAGTGTAGCTTTAACACAAAATGCTAAGAAACCGCAAGGTTACGCACATGGTTTGCATGTACTATCAGAATGCATGGGGGAATATTAAATACATTTCGGAATAGGCTTAAAGAAGTCACTTCCTGTAAAAAAAAAAAAAAAAATTTCGTCACTTATCACTTATTCGCGGTGTTTTGCAACCCTTGTATTTCAAGAGTCAATAAAGTGATTTAACTTAGATAAAATCTAACACTTGAAATCAAACTCGTTTATCATGCAGTTTGAACTTTTATAGTTGAAGGTAATTACAAGACAAAGGCACGCCATAAAAAGAACACAAGTCGAATTAGGTTACCTGTGTCGAGAAGTAATAATAGAAGTAGTCGTTGTAAATGGGGATGTGGGACAACCATACATCGCACTTTGCTAAGTCACGGAATCATGGGCGACAACAGGATTTTATGCAAGGGGCGCCCACAGGATTTGTTGCCGGGAGAGTTAGTACAGAGTACAGTAAGCATACTGAAACTAAAGCTTTACAGCCTGACCAATCAGATTCACAATAATTCCCGCATTTCCAGCACTAAAACACTGCGTTATTTCTGTCAAAAAATTGCTACGACTGGGTTTTATCCTGCTATCAATTCCAAGTAGAACAAAACTTGAACCCCGTTCGGTAAGCTTAAACAAACTAAGCCCTTAATTAAAAACTAATAACTTCTGACCTTGCCCGAACTGTACTTTATGGCGTGTAAAATGTGTCCATTTCCCGATAAATCTCGTTAATGGTACATGTATTCGACCAAGTGTGTTCTACCATAAATAATTCTAACAAACAAAGATCGACCTACAAATTTGGTCCTTTACGTAGTCTTATCACAATGTGATGTACGGTGGTCACAGATCTGCCATTGAGCTACTGCTTTGGTGGTTGTGTTGTCTGAAACGATGGATGTTATAGATGATACAATGACAACCTAGTTGTTATTGTCCTACAAAAGAAGGAGCGATTGAGCATTTTTTTCGAATGCAAAGTGGTGCAACCGTATATTTTATTCCGGAAGAATTCATTCTTTCTGTAATGAGAATAATAATCACAGTAAAAGAGGCAACACCAACAGGGACTACAACAAATAGAACAGTAGTGATTGGATGGCACTAAAACTCCTCCTTTTGTAAGTCAATAACAGCGAGGTTGCCATCGTAACAAACAAGTTATGTGCTGTAGTGTAGCAGTGATACTGAACTGCATATATATATATATATATATATATATATATATATATATATATATATATATATATATATATATATATATATATACGACTGGTTTTAAAAAACTCACATAAAAGACATAAAATCAACAAGTTTTGTGAAGTTCAATAAATAATTTATCTTCCTACATTACATAGTATAAAATTAAAAACGAGCTTACGCTATTGTGAATTAAGTATCAAATAGTCTTTGAAGTTTTATCTTTAGTCCATATATATATATATATATATATATATATATATATATATATATATATATATATAGTTCCATTTGAATTCCAGTGGTATGTCAAATATATTACAATATTGAATGTGTTAATGTGCTTGTAATCTCGAATGCTGTAATGTACCAAATGGTCTGGAATATGCTGATATGTTAACAATCTTTTGACATATCAAAATAATATAATCTAAACATGTTCTTGTCTGAATTCACTATAATTCCAAATTAATGTTCCAGTTCAAGAATATTAATGATGAACAAATGTATTTCTAGTGAATAATAATTTGAGTAAATAGTTCCACCAAATGAAAAACTGAGCACAACAAGAAGACTGATTTTACTTCAAGATAGAAAGGCAAGAATAAATAATTTCTAAAGTAAACACCATTATATAAAAATAACACAGCAATAGAACGAGGAAGAGGGTAAACGTTTACTTATAGAATATTATAAAATGTCAACAATATATGGTCTATTACTAAAATTAAAATAAAGAACATTGCAAACATCAGATACATCAGGATTTTACATGGGGAAATACCAATGTCCTAGACTCAGATTAAGATAAACATATTTACCTCCATTGATAATGATCCAAATATTTAATCTAATGTCAAATAGAAATCTTAGCCATGTATTATGTTGCTTACGAGATCAAGGTCCCCATTCAGGACTACCATGAACATGATTTTGGACTAAGGCCACTTACAAATTACATAACGTATAATGATGGAAAAAAGTCAACCATTAATACAGATTAAGAATACATAATAATATATACTTTTACGTAAATCTGCATGGCTGAAGTTCTTATAAGGCGTAATTGGGAAGGCTGTTTTGTTATGTATCCGTTATCGTTTCATACGTGTGCGTTCTAGGCCTATACTTGTTTGATTCGACTGTTTAAACCCGAGGTAGTGTTGGGTTAATGTTTCTTTAGCGTATAGAAAAAGGCAAACTGTTTTAATGATTACTTAGTGTTCATGTAATCGGCCTGCTTCTGCTATTAATGTCAATAAACATTATGTATGTTAATCAAAAGAAAATTATGTGTGAGAATATAAAAGATCCTTTAAAAGATAGAATATGCTAAAAGAAAATCCACTTTCTGTTATTATTTCTTAAGCATTTATGATACAAAGTTGGATATAAGTTAAAATGTATTGATTATTTAATTAACTGCTTGATTCAAATTGTAAACAAAATTATTTTTTTTTCTTTCAGCGTTTTATAAAATTGAGAGAACTTGTGGCGGAATTGGTGACTCGTGCACTTCTATCCTAGGAAACGGTGCATGCACATGTACCACAGATTTTTGCAACGGGCAAAACTCTACTCGAAAACCTCCGGTGGTGCTTATTTGCAGCTTCTCTATCTTTATATTGATGTTATACATCCACAGGATAATTTAGGAAGAAATAGAATCTCTGTGTCTAACTAATTATGTCCAGACCAACTTACATTGCCACAAATTCTTATTATTACAAATCGCATGAAGATTATACCTGCTGTTATTAAGATTATTAATCATATGTTCTGCTTGTATTGCGATTATGATCCCCTAGTTTTATTATTATGTTCTGCTTTAATTGCGATTATGATCCCCTAGTATTATTATTATGTTCTGCTTTAATTACGATTATGATCCCCTAGTATTATTATTATGTTCTGCTTTAATTGCGATTATGATCCCCTAGTATTATTATTATGTTCTGCTTTAATTGCGATTATGATCCCCTAGTATTATTATTATGTTCTGCTTTAATTGCGATTATGATCCCCTAGTATTAATATGTTCTGCTTTAATTGCGATTATGATCCCCTAGTATTATTATGTTCTGCCTTAATTGCGATTATGATCCCCTAGTATTAATATTATGTTCTGCTTTTATTGCGATTATGATCCCCTAGTATTAATATGTTCTGCTTTAATTGCGATTATGATCCCCTAGTATTATTATGTTCTGCTTTAATTGCGATTATGATCCCCTAGTATTAATCATATGTTCTGCTTTTATTGCGATTATGATCCCCTAGTATTAATCATATGGTCTGCTTTTATTGCGATTATGATCCCATAGTAGTATTCTATTGTTGTACTTTTATTGCGATTAGTATTCCTTAGTATTAATCTTATTTTGTGCTTTTATTGCGATTATAATCCCATAGTATTAATATTGCGGTGAGCTTCTATTGTGATTATGATCCCCTAGTGTTAAGCTTATGTTGTGCTTTTGTTGCGATTATGATCCCCTAGTGTTAAGCTTATGTTGTGCTTTTGTAAAGATTATTGTCTTCTTTTATTAACATTATTTATAACAGTAATTGTGTTTTGCTAGTACGTGTATTAATATGTAAGTTTTGCTAGTGTTAAGATTATGCATTAAGATATTTATTCTGATAATATTTAAAATTAGATATGAGCATCGATGTTTTTCATTAATAACAAACGATAAAAATCCCTGAGTGGTTGACAAGAATTTCATTTTGATGAAAATAATTTTAAAGCTATTTTTACACGAACTTTGAGCCAACTAATATTCTATTTCAGATATTTTTCATTGGGTCCAGATAAATGAATCAAATTGATTTGTATAAGCAATATTTATTCCAGTAATTAACAGGAAATGAATAATGAGAGATTTATCGTCTGCTCCTAAGTCTCAACAGATCTGAGTCAACTAGAAAACTAATTTCTAAAGTTTACACTTTATTACGCTCAGACTACAATAGTTACACTTATCTGAATCAATTTTATTTTAGAAATTCCTTGAAACTAAAGTACCTGTTTAAACTGATTATTTGAGTTTTATATTTGACATTTTGCTGTTAGAATGCATATAAACATTGCCACTGCAGGAATTACATTAAGTACATCAGTGTTCCACCTCTGTAATTTTGATAGGCATCAATAAAAATGTCATAAAATATTAGTGTCCTTTTATTTACAATACAAGTTATATATATATATATATATATATATATATATATATATATATATATATATATACATATATATATATATATATATATATATATATATATATATATATATATATACATATATACATATATATATCTTTATATATATATATATATATATATATATATATATATATATATATATATATATATATATATATATATATATATATATATATATATATATATTAAAGAAATCAAGGTATATAGGATCTTTATTACAAAGAATTATAAATATATACCAAACAGAACAGAAAGTGCTATCCCTGGATTCTATAGAAAAATGCGTGATAACAGTAGGCAGAATCTGGAACGAATTTGCACATATATGAGAATTAATCACTAGGCCGTCTAGCGTGTGTGTCTGCTACACACGAGTTCATATAACACCGAGTCAGTACCATCATTTTTTGGTGATGCGTGCCTAGTCGTGACGTGATATGGGTTGGTGTGTGCAGGCAGGCGATGGGTGCCATTTACTCGCGGACCTGGGTTCGTAACTCCGTAGAGTACGAATTATAATTCTCTAACCTGTATGATAGTATTATTTGTATATATATATATATATATATATATATATATATATATATATATATATATATATATATATATATATATATTATATACACACACCTGGATTCTATAGAAGAATGCGTGATAATAGTACGCAGAATTTAATAATTTAATACAAATAATACAGGTTAGAGAATTATAATTCGTACTCTACGGAGTAACGAACCCAGTTTCGCGAGTAAATGGCACCCATCGCCTGCCTGCACACACCAACCCATATCACGTCACGACTAGGCACGCATCACCAAAAAATGATGGCACTGACTCGGTGTTATATGAACTCGTGTATATATCGTCAAAAGGCTGCTACTACAGGTACATATAATTTCTTCTTTCCATATGCGATATCATTGTGGATGCTCTTTACAAGCACACTCTTAAGTAGAGTGAACAATTTTGCACAGCAAGCTCTGCTTTGGTGTTAATTGTTATACACTGGGAACTGGAAACAGTCCATTTTCACTACCTGTAACGCAATCATCTATTTGTATTCGCTCCTGTTTAGGCTCCCTATCTGTGCACGAAATTGTCAGTGATTTACTCGAACTTCGTCATGTTAATTGCATTATTATCGAAAGCAACTTTGTTTTTACTCAAGCAAAGATAGTGGTTCGGAATAGGCACGTATTCGCGAAAACAGCCGTAACGAAATTATTTTACTTGCACTGAACATGTTAATACTGAATTATGCCCAATACAAATCTGATTCGCGTGCTTTATTAGTGAGATGCACGCCTGAAGATATCAATGGCATGAGAAGTTACCAGATCTAATTTTCACTCTACAAGCTTATGATGTGGCAATAACTAATCTTTACTTTTCTCGGTCAAAAATTAAATTATAATGTGACAGAAATACACATTCTTACACAAATGAAAAGATAAAAAGTGACAAATTATATCAATAATACTCATGGAAGGTAAAATCAGAAACAACGTTGTCATATAAATGTGTTAAAACAGTATTTTGGTAGAGATAACTCAATTGATTATTCAGTGAATTTAACTCTACCTGCCCCACACAGTGAGGATCTAAACCATGGAATGAAATCTGATTGTAGTGACTCTGACTTAGCCAATCTTCGGAATTTTACAAGTATTAAACAATCCGGACAAAGAATGTTCACATATACATATGCAGGAAAAGAATGCATCAAAAGAGCTGACATGTCAATATGAGCTTTTGATTCCTGGTATTCCAAAACAACATAGAAAATCAATCATGACGTTGATACTGTAGATTCTGCAGCTTTTTAACAGCATCTTTATCGGATGAATACTCTCAAACAGGAACGTTGGAAAAAAGAAATTCTGTATTTGCTGGAGAATGCTTTTATAAAAATAAATTAAATCAACTGGAGTTCACCATGTATTATTGTGCCTAAAGTAGATAATACATTCCGCTTGTGTTCTGACTATAGAAAAGTAAACAAAATTTGACAATGAATTTAGGTCAAAATGAGTCCTTCCGTGCTTGTGTCATATTTTGTGGGACATATTGTAAGACATGGTCAAGTTAAACCAGTAGAAGTTGAGGACAAGGCTATCTCTGAATTACCCGTTCTTGTGATTTGTCGCAGCTGATGAGATTGTTGGGTGTGACGAACTACTATTGAAATTTATGTTCAAATATTTCCATAATTTCTGATCCTGTGACATATTGTTTAAGTAAGAAAACAAAGTTTCATTGGTATCATAGATTTCAGCAACCTTCTGACAAATTATAGGCGATACTTAGAGGTTGACCAGTTATTTAAGGTCTAAATTTCGGTGAATCATTTTAACATGTATATTGATGCTTATGATAAATGTGCTAGTGAAATATTGATTCGAAATGGTTGAATCATCATGTATGTTATTTTTCTAAAACAAACTAAACGTGTACCCGAAAAATTATTCCACATTCGAGAACGAATATTTGGCTTTCATTCTAATTTTGCAATATTTTGAGGTGTAGTTTAGTTTAGCTCATTCTCCGATTATCGTATTCAGTGAACACAACCCAACTCCCATTCCATTCATTGGCGAAAAAAATCAATAAACATAAATTCTTGAGATGGGATATTTTGCTGCAGGAATAAAACATGGACATTGTGTTGGTCCCTTACCTAATACCAAGTCAGGCAACCAATATGTCTGCGTCAACAAGATTCCCAGAGGCAATTCCTTTGAGGAATATTAAACAAAAACGGAAGTAAATGCTTTGATAAAGGTTTTACTCGATTTGGCCTTCCCAAATCTGTTCAGTCAGGACAAGAATAAAATTTCATGTATGAAATTTTCCATATAGCTATGCTTGAATTTGTCACTCCGCAATTCAAGTCAAACGTGAAATTATGGTTTCACAAAACTTTAGTTGAGTGAATGTTTTTGAGTCTTGTAATTTAGTTCATTTTTTCTTGCTCATTCTTCAAACTGTTCTTCAAATTAGATTGTATGGCTCTTGCAAAGTTAAGAAGGAAATGAATGAATTAAATTATAATAACAGTTCTCTGATCTAACTAAATTAATGGAGTACTAGTATATTGAAAGAGGTAGCCAATTAAATCATACAATTAATTTTGTTGTACGTGTCACACAAACGAAGGATTTAAGTGAAGAAATTCAATCAGACACTGATGATTTTAGAGCAACAAATCTCAGGAATTCGGAAATGATGAAAAATCTGGACCAGAAGCTTTTGCATTTACAATAAGAAGAAAGGAATGAACATAAACATATATTATTCTAATATGAAGCACTTGTTTCCAGATATTCCTACAAAGACAAACAATATTTTTTATGACGTTGAAAATGAAAATTCAAAACCTGTAAAACAGTACCCATACAGGATGAACCCTCTCAAACAGAAATAATTGAAAAAGGAAATTCAGTATTTGCTGGAGAATGATTGCATCGAGCTCAGTAAAAGTAGTTGGAGTTCACCATGCATACTTGTTCCGAAACCGGATAAAACTTTCCGTATGTGCACTGATTATAGGAAGGTGAACAGCTTGACAAAAGTAGATTCATTTTCATTACCAAGAATCGATGACTGTATTGATAAAATAGGAAATGCCATGTACAATGTACATTATTAGATTTGACCCTCTGAAAGGATTTTAGCCAATTCCTCTAACAGAAAGGGCAAAAGAAATTTCAGCATTTGTGACTCCAGATGGACTCTATCAATATAAAGTAATGCCGTTCGGGATGAAGGGCTTCACAAATACTTTTCAACGCTTGATGAATATGATTACTTCCTGTCTAGATAATTGTGATGCTTATATCGATGATGTTAGCAATGACACCTGGAAAGAACATCTTGCAACGATTCGGAAATTCTTCAATAGACTTACTGATGCAAATTTGGCAATCAATTTTATCTAAAAGTGAGTTTTGCCGTGCTTGTGTATCTTTTTTAGGACATATTGCGGACGTGGTCAAATTAAACTTATAGATACAAAGGTCAAGGCTATCTTTGATTCATCTGTTCCTGTCAGTAAAAAGCAACTAATGCGATTTTTGGGTATGGCTGGACTCTATCGGAAATTTGTTACAATTTTTCTGATATTGCTGAACCCCTGATAAACTTGATAAGAAAACCAAGTTTCTTTGGACTGAAAAATGTTAGGAGGCTTTTAATAGGTTAATAGCCATATACAAAAGTGTGCAGGTTCTCAAAGCTCCAATTTTCAATTAATGATTTAAATTTTCCGTGGAGGCGAATAATGTTGGGGTTGGAGCAGTATTGATTCAAGAAGACAGAAATGCTGTTGATCATTCAGTGTGCTATTTTTCAAAGAAATCAAAAAAGCACCAAGGAAATTACTCCACAATGGAGAAGGAATGTTTGGCTCTAATATTGGCATTACAGCATTTTGAAGTTTACATCAGCTCATCTCCATCTCCAGCTGTTGTGTATGGTGATCACAACCCCCTTAATTTCATCGATAAGATGAAGAATAAAAATCAAAGATTATTAACGTGGAGTTTGTTTTTGAAAGGATATAATCTTGACATCAGGCACACCAAGGGAAAAGACAATTTCCCTTGTATAGAAATTTTATTTCATGTAAAGTTTGCATAATTCATAAGAATTTTCTTATGCAATTTTGTTTTACCTCATGTATAATTTACATATGGTAAAAATAATGCTTTATTATATAAATCTTTCTTTTTCTTTATGGGGGCAGTGTTATGAATACGTAATTAAATTGCTTGTGTACTAGTTTTAAATTCTTTTTTCATTTTTTTTATTTTACTTTATTGTAATAATTATTTTCACTGGATTCGATATTTTTACAGTAAATTATGTTGGTATAAAACGCAAAAGCATTACAGAAGAAATTGTTTTCAGCTCACTCTGGTTAAAATAGTTTGTAAACACTAAGTGATAACGATTGGCTGTTTCCAAGGTCATGTCGGCCCACGAGTTATCCATGTGTAAATAGTGTTTTTTATTATTGGTTCTTCATTGGGGCTACATTGGCATACGTGATAAATGTCTTGTAGTAAGTAACCACGTGACCTATTGCATGATCTAAAATTGTGTTAAAAACTAACGTCCATATTGTTTTCGGTCAGTCGTAAAATAATAAATAATACCTTTAGAGTTCAGATATATTTTTGTTGTTGCTAGATGAGTTTGTTTTTGAGTTTCCTATTCCTCTGAATTAATAATTAATTCTCTGAGAAACGTACACAAGTGATGTTCTTCATCAAATTTTTTGGACAAAGACATCCATTGGAAATTCTTTGGAATTCTAAAGCTGGAATATTGTTCCTGATTCACAAATCCAATGTGGAACATTTGACACATCAATCCTGCATTCAGCTGACGTCATCGTCCGCCATCTTTGGAACTTCATCGAGATTCGAACCCGGATTCAATTAGAACTGTTTAGTGATCGGACTTATATTTCTCAATTCTAGGATTAATGTTGGACTATATTCAGAAACTGCAAGTCCTATTTTTATATTGTTTCCTCGGAAAATCAATTATTTTGTTAAAATTTATAAAGCTTGTTCGCTGCACTCCTTTCTTTGTTAATATATATATATATATATGTATATATGTATATATATATATATATATATATATATTTATATATATATATATATATATTTCTATATATATATGTATATATATATATTTATATGTATGTATATATGTATATATATATATATAGATATATATATATATATATATATATATATATATATATATATATATATATATATATATATATATATATATATATATATATATATGCATGCTTAATGTTTGTCCGCGACTAAAGGATGTGAACTGTTTTTGCGTACTTGACTTTTGTCATGAATGTAAATAGTAAACTAGTAAACAAGACGTTTACTAAACATTATCTTGCTTATGAGGTAGTGGATTTCTCTATTAGAATTCCAGGAAACTATAGTCGTAGGTAAAGTGGAGATTTGCATATGTAGGGGTGGATAAATAAATTAGTCATTCCTGTCTTAAAGTCAGTCTTTCAACATTGATGTTGTGTTACGATATAATTCTGGTCGAATTATTTATTTAAGTCATTCATTGGAATTATAACGTGTTCAGTGATTTGTTTAAAATAATATTTCGAAATGTTTTTGACGTAATGAATTGCATAAATGGAATATCATAACAGCGGTGATTGGTTTATCTAATGTCATATAAAATTATGATTATGATTGCGTTGGTAAGATTGTGAACATCGAGGTAACGCTTGGACTTGTATTTACAACGACACGCTCCAACGCAAGGTAAATTTCATGCAAAACAGGAAACTATAAACCTCGATGTGTTTTAATGGAACACGCTTCAGAACTCATCATCGGTATCGGAATATACGTCGATGAATTCGCGAATTAACAAACGAAATGTCCCCGGGTCTTAGGTAAGGTCAGAAACGATAGAAATGTGACGTCATTGATAATTTCTGGTGTATTGTTGCGCGCTAAACCCAAAGCCACTAGTGTTTCCAACCGATCCACGTATTCATAAACTTATTGTAGGTTCACCGGCAAGCATTTGAACCCTGCGAGTTTGAATCCTCTGTGCTAACGCGACAAGAATCCTCCTTTCCACCGCTTCGTACAAGTTGTTGTTGTGGATTGGGTGGTCGTTCTTAGTTTTGTATGCTTACGATCCACAATTTATTGCCTTCTTCGGAATCCTCTGTCATAAATTTATTATATTGTTTCTAAAGAGAGTGCACACCTCACTTCGTGGCTCTTGTTTCCCCGTAAACTCCTTGAAGACCAATTTAGGCCATTCAGTGTCTCTATTTCCATTATGGCATAATAATTACGTCATTATCTCGTTGGAATATTATTGATCGCCTCTGCAAAATAATACTGTCAATATAACAAGGCTTAAAACCCATAATGGTAGAGCAGTGGCCACTGGAACTTGTGTTTGATGATGAGCAAACAATTTCATGTCTATTGAAAGAAAAGTCGAAAATGATATCCCTGTCACGTGACAAAACTATCCAGGACACCGTGGAGTAAGTATCCTGGCGAAAAGCACATCCCCGGATGCAACTATTGCATACCTGGAATGTGGTTGGATGTACGACTTTATTCTAAGAACGAACCAAAGGTTGTAGAAACATCGATAAACTGCGTGGACGTTTCATGTTACCGATATGATCTTGGTTATAAGACATCAAATGATATATCTGCACGCCAACATTTGCTGATGCAGATCTCATCTATAATTTAAATACAATTGCGGCTGGATCACCGAAGGAGTTATGATGGCTAAGATTGCACTTAATGGTATCTAGGGAGCTACCTAGTTGTAAAAAATGTTCATTTATGAAAAAAATACACTGAACAAACAAAGGTGATTATTAAAATATGACCTCAATATACTACAGTTCACACGAAGCTGGTGTTGAAACGTTAGAGGCAAAGGTCCCCCACTGGATTGCACAATAAGCAATGTCGCAAATTTACCGACCAGCCCCAAAAAAGGTTTCCCGCGAATGGTTTGATGTGAGGCTCCCCTTCCCCCTATCATCGATTGGTTTCAAGCAGGTACGAACACACTTTGGTGCAGCTATAAACACCGTAATAGGTTTGTTTTGTATGTGAAATCGCGTTGTTCGCAAAGACATTTTACATACTTATCGCGCCAGAAATCTTTTTACACAATGTAGACCAAGACTCCTTTCACCGTCTTGATGTTTTTGGAGCAACCAACAAAATCGAATACATTTCTTAGCGCAGTCCCATACACTCATTGATTAGTTTTCGCGAGCTATCATCCTTGAACTTAACTACAATCTTTTTGTTTGTATTTTCTAGACAGTGAATGATCATTTAGACAATTATTGTTTCTTTGCCTTTCTGTGTAGATCAGTATATCAGATTTTCTTGCGCCTTTTAGTAATTTTATATTACGCTCGCGTATTATTTCAGTTTTCCAAAGATGCCAGGGCTCATCTTCAAGTACTAAGAAAAAGTATGCCAATCTTTCTTCTACCAAGCGGTATTCGTATCTCACGCTTTCGCGCGAGTTGCCTCAACTGATTGAGAATAGGCACGCTGTTGTAATAGGAAAAATGCCACCAATACATTTTTAACATTGTTTTTTAACCACAATATACATTCTTACAGGTCTTTCAAGGGGTCATCATAATTTTCGCTGAGAAATGGCGTAAAACCCAAAACAATAAAACAACAATATTTTCTTTGAACACTATACATCGACATCCGTCAGCTATATTCAATCATGTCTACCGAAGTAAAAATTTAATTTCATGCGTGCGAGATGGAATTAAGAGTAGATTGACATTCCATTTGGGTTATCAATATTACAACCTACTCTGGTGTACGTTGGAAGCACATCAGTATATTAGTATTGAAGTATTGCCTGTTTCGAGGCAAACTATTCTTCTGTTGGAGAGCTGATCAGAATCAAGTGATGCCATGGTAGCGCTCATAAGTCGCACAAAAGTAAGATTTTCTCTGCTGCAAGATCCTTGCATAATTGACATTTCAAGCTTTAATTATGTTGTTAGGAAGTTTTGAGAGAAAAAAAAAAACAAAAACATAATGGAATGAAACTCTTCCGTTTGGTTCAAAATTCCTATAACTGTTTTTTTGTGTTTGTTTGTTTGTTTTATAGAATAACACAGTGTAAGTGAAAGCATCACAAGCAATAACTTAAAGCGATTCTGACTTCGGAGTAAAACGATATGAGAATGCAGCAGATAATTAACGCTGACTGCGAACACTTTGTAAAGGGTAAAATCGAATACATGAGAATAGTACAACATTTACCAAGGCATTTGCCTGTTTCCAAATAGACTGACCTCAAGAAAGTGCAGAAGCAATTATTTTTAAAAAAAAATAAAGGTTTCCTTTCGAAAGGTAGGGGTCGCTCAGTTAGAGTTAAAGGTCTATAATTGCCAATACGTAGGGAAAGAAAAATGAAACAGAACTTTAAATGGAGAATGAAAAAAGATTGGTAGGCATTAAAATACAAAATCACACATCAAATTTTTTTCTCTCTTTCTCTCTCTCTCTCAGTAGTAGTAGTAGTAGTAGTAGTAGTAGTAGTAGTAGTAGTAGTAGTAGTAGTAGTAGTAGTAGTAGTAGCAGTTGAAATAAAATATTTCAATTGTTCTTCATTTTCCTATTTTCTAACTTGGGACCACTGGCGGCCGATATTTGTTTAAAGCAATCTTATTTACTGATCACGGTCATCTCACCTCTGTCTGTATGGGTTTCAGTCTCGTGCTCAATGTGGGTACATGAGAAACTTTCCTACTAGATGCCCTAGGGTTAGTGGTTTTTTTCCTGAGTTTACCAGGTGCTTCCTTCACCAGTTATGATGGCCGCTATGTATAGCCTATGGTGTGCTGAAATTTGGCGCTAAACTCATAACAACAACAGCACCATTATTAACTTCAGTTTATGACATGTAAATATCGGTACATCTTGTGCCTCATCTTACAGAGGGGTCGACTAGCGTACATATAATTGCGGTAGAATATATACGGAAGGTCTTCATCTGCCGTGCACAGTTTGTTACTAACCATTGAAATATCAATTGATGTCAATGCACAATCGTCCCTGTTTAACGGTAAGTTGATGCTGTGATTGGGTTCGCATTGACACAAATATAATTTCAGTTATGAAGTCATCTTTAATATTATTTTTAGAATGCAATCTTAGACATTATTACGTGTCCAATCAAATCATTCATAAACATTCATTGTGCAACTGAACCATGTTGAAGCATGGCTGCATTCTCGACCATTCATCTCTTGTGGTAGCCCTGCATGAAGTCAAATAGGTCCTCCGCAGGTGACCATAAAAAGTCGAACACCAAACTCCTCCATGGAAACACCAGTTTGGCCTGGCTATCTTATCGATCCAGAAAAAATAATTATACCCTTTTTCAGAATCTTTTATACTCGTATTATAAATATATTTACCACGCATACATAGCTTACAGCAACGTGAGCAATGCAAATTTATCTTCAAAGGTAAATTTGTCTTAACATTGCAGCACCAATACATACCTTTGAAGACGAATCTACCTTTGAAAAAAAATTTGCATGTATAATTTCGTCAATATACATTCTGTCGAATTTGAAAAAGTCAGCTTTACGTTTTTCTCCTCCTATATGTGAAAGAAAACTTCATCGCGTAACTCAGAGTGTTTACTTATGCAATTTAAAGATAAAACTACAAGTTGTGGTCATTTTCAATACATACCGATTGATACGAAATGCACATTATGTTGTATTTAGCACCATCGGGGCCCCGAGTGGCCGAGTGGTCTAAAGCGCTGTCCGTTACGGATCACTGCCATCTCACCTCTATCTGCGTGAGTTCGAGTCCAGACTCGACTAACGTGGTAAGTGAGAAAGTAGGTCGGTGGTTCTTCCCGGTGTTTTTCAGAGTTCCTCCTCCTCCATTAATACTGGCCGCCATGTATAGCCTATCTTGTGCTGAAAAATGGCATTAAACCCTACAACAACAACAACAACAACAACATAAACACCATCATTTTTACTTGTATTATTAGGGAACTAATCGATACAATAAATCCACCAAGCGAAAAACCACAGGCGAATTAGAAAATGTAAATGAAATTAATAAAAATTGAACTACTCTCCAGACAACATCTGACAGTGGAAACTAGAGCGTATTAATTCTCTGTTTGGCACTCTATGACTCTCCAAATTGTTTATTTCCCGTATCTGGCGTTTCTATGTCCGTAAAAAATAATTAAATTGTTAATCTTAAGTGCTATCGAGGCTGGATGCAGCAGCTCGTTGAGTCTCTAGTGGATTATCGGTTAGAGATGCACGCTGCCAACAGCGTGTACAAAGAAGCACTCCAATATAATGATCTGCTATTTTATATACATTTCTGGTAAAGGACACAGAGATAATAAAGAAATGCTAAAATGCTTTAAAAATTCCCACAAATCTGATCTCCAAATCAAGCCTGCTATGGAAAGCCGTTCTGTTCAACATTCTTATGTCCTCTACAGTAATTATCTTTAAAAATAAACGGCTCATATACTGAACTGGCATAACATTTGTTGCGACATTATTATGGACTGTAATTTTGGTTAAATGGATACCATTCATTAATGCTAAATTGATATGTATTTTATTTTTGTTTAATTTTTCAAAATTAATTCAAGGTCATTTCATGTACATTTGCAATAAATAAATAAGAATATATAAACAAAAATAAATAAGCAGAAACATATAAACAACATTCAGTTTTCTTGTAACCTGCAACTGCGCTTACTTAAACATTAAATTGACACCAAATTAAATCGCGTCTTATTTTCGAATTATTAAACATTTAACAGGTTTCATTGGTTGTTTATTTGTTCGGATGTTCCATTGCAATAAAACAGTATCTCTACCAGAAAAGATGAGAACGTAAGCCATTGAAAGAGCAGAGGACATGCTTTGATATGTAATTTTACATACATTGAAAAACAATTTTTACTTATTATTCTGGATGCATATGGTAAAAATTTTATTGTAAAAATAGAAGTTATTTATTCAACCAAGTTAAGAATCTAGAAGATAATAATAAATCAGGACAATTTCGGGTAATTTAAACAAAAGTTTAATGCATATTCATACACACATGCAGTAGCAATGATAATTTCATGACATCTTGTACGCCCCACTATTCCTGATGTCTCAAAAGATCATCCCCTACACACACGCGCGTGTAATTTTTATTGTTAGCATATCAAGAAATATTTTTACTCTGTTGATTGCAGTTTGAACTTTGTTTGAATCTAACCTTTAGCTGACTTTGACAATTTCATGCAATCGTATTATTAAGGTCAGACAAAAAGTACATGTAACTTTCAATGACTACACGATGTACTAATTGACATGATTGTAACGAAAAGGGTCCTTAGAATTGTACACTGTCTTTTTCCTTTTAATTATTACCTAATACAATTGGATCAACCAACAGACTGACGGGGGGAGTAAAGACAATAAATATAGAGATGTACACACAGATAGTCGACAGTATAATCCACAAAAGGAAAGGAACGAGTTAATGGCAACTTTTGGAAACCGACATGCTCTCTGCAGACGATTACCTCAGTTGATTGCAGAGTATATCCGTTAATTGAATCAGTCTGCCAAGCATCTTTTAGGAGCCTTGCGAATTAAGGAAATTTTATTATGTGAAATACATATTTATTCGCATGCTTTTGATATTGCTATGGTCGGAGAGCATACGGTTGTATATGTAGCCAAGGTATGATTACACATCGTTTATGATGATTTGATATTATACAGGCTGGAATAATAAAATACATGCTTGATAGAACATACAATGCTTGTGTTCTTTTGTTTCATGTTCTTCCTTTTGATAAATTACCACGTTCGAAGTCAATTTCAGCAACGGACCCACTGACAGGGTAGAGGATTAACAATAACGGGAGATTTATCCTGGCATAATCCGTTCGATTTCTTTTGTTACAGGTCAAATGACGCTGTTCAAGCGAAGTGAGTGCTTTGCAACCTGCATTAGCAAGAAAAGTCAACGGTTGCATGACTGAGACAAGAATGGGGACCGGATCAATTGTCCCTATGCTGCTGCACATTCACATGTGCGAGGAGCAGACCCAGCACTGACTTCGCACATAAACAATGAGTACCCAGTGCTTTATAGGTGTTGTTAAGCAAACTAACAGTTAGTAATTGGGAGTTGGAGAGACCAGGAGAGACCGACATTGTCAGGAGAATTTGGACCAAAGAACAGCCAGATCAAAGCGTCAGCAGAGCAAAGGCAGGAGACCTTGTGGAGAGAAAGAACCAGGAAGAGGAGATTAAGGATTTAACAGTGATTCAGGACGGTTATCCGCTTTGTCTGATTGGATCGACTGTACTATAGGATGAATGATCTATCTTCTCATGAGTCCATTGAACGTGGGGAAACGTTATTTTCATCTGAGAACCGTTGTTTTCATCACCACGAAGAATGGCAGATAATCAGAGGCGGCCAAACAACCATAGTACGTTGGGTTTGGAAAAGATATTACTGGCAACAAATTTTCCACTTAAGTAACATCTGAAGCTTCAGCAAGTTTGGAAAAGTGCAATCAGATACAAACCAGATCTCACAAACTACCTACCAACCAAAACATGAAACTATTTTTCCTCACGCTTCGGGGCATGCCTCTTTATCCTCCAGCAGTGAGAAATTGGACTGAAGTCAAACATGAGTCTGTCCTGTTGACCAGGATGCTAAAATGGCCACCACGGAATTGGTTATTAATGAAGGAGAAATCCAAGCTGATGCTATTGGAGATGGCTTTGCTGACTTTGGAGAAATAGCTAAACCCAGACAGGCAACCGCATAGAAACACCCTAACAAAGAAGTACAGCTTCCTTGCTAAGCCACGGACCGCCCAGCCAGCCACTGTCAACATGGCAGTCTCCTTTCGACGCGGTTCCGTTAATTCTGCGCCCTATGAGACATATTGACGTCAGCTTAAGACCCAAGCGGTCTCCTGGAATCATTCCGGAAGGCAGCTGGGGTCAGAGAGTAAACTACAGATCATACCTAAAGAGGACTACATAGCATCCATGTTTGAATAAATAAAACTCTAATAAACAACGATAATTTTTATGGCATGTCGTAAGCATTTAAATAGCAATTATAATAGGAACTTAAAAGTTGGTCGATGAAACATTAATATACAGTTTATATAACGAATGTTTACACAGAATATATTCCGCTTAACAATAAGATAATTTACCTACTGTCTCCTGCAAAGACGACACGTCCGCATTGGGTATGTTCTGAAATTACCGGACGACCAGACTCAGTTGGAAGTCGATGTTAACATGAATATATTTAACACTATCATTTCTTTTTTTGCTCATATATTTATAATTAAAACTGTGATTATATAATTAGCATTCAACATTTATCTTCAATCAAAATATTTTTACTCTGGTTGATATTTATTGTGTCTTAAATACCTGTTAGCAATATGTATTAGGTTGACTGCGTGTTACATGGTGTAGTGCAGCCAAAGGTTATAAAAAAGAACGTCAATGTTCCTTGGACCGGCATCGAGTTTGTGTGCATAACAATATATCCATTGTTCCTAGTTTTTTTATAATCAACTTCTGAAAATGATAGGAAACGTTATCTTTCTCTAAACAGAACGTAATTAAACTAAACAGATTTGAAAGTATACATTAATTTCTGCAATAAAAATATTTCGTATATTTCGGCTCTAGAGGTATTATAGCATAGAGTACTATTTCCTAAGGATATTGGGACTCCATAAAACTTACGCTATTTCAGTACATATGTTTTACAATATTTTTATTATAACAGAAATGGTTATCAATTTATATTGTAATTCTATATATTGAAATTTGCTTGCTATTCGGATTTTAATGTTGCACTTACGAATATACTTTAGTCTTGTTAATAAAATTTTTGTGATATAATACAAGTTATTATTTATTATGACATGAAATGTAAAGAACATAATACAAGAATCTATAAGTTGTGCTATGTTAATTTATTTATTAACATTTTCAGACTTAAATCATTTTTCTGGATCAAAATTTCCGTTGTCTGTATACTTGGATAAATATATAATTTATTCACATATAGGTAGCTAATGTAACAGCCATAATTTCAATTAATACTTAGTCTGTTATTAGATGACTTTTCTATACACCACATAATAATGTTGCAACCAATTCAAGATTTCAAGTCAAGGATAACTCAAGTCCAAAAACAGAAACTAACTCCCTAAATGTAAGTGAACTACTGCTGGAAATTAAATCTAAGTAAGTTATGTTACATTATTAAGCACTTGATCTCAGTAGTGAAGTGTTTGGTACCTTCTGTGTCCCAGATTAAAGACTTAAGCAAACAATTCCAATTTCTCTGTTACTACTTATCATTTTATATCGCTATCAGTAGTTTCTTACAGTGATAGGTAAATATGTTAGGAAAAGGAGATTCTGTTTTGATATACATATCGAGATTCTCTCTCTCTCTCTCTCTCTCTCTCTCTCTCTCTCTCTCTCTCTCTCTCTCTCTCTCTCTCTCTCTCTCTATATATATATATATATATATATATATATATATATATATATATATATATATGTATATATATATATATATGTATATATGTATATATCTATATATATTTATATATATATATATATATATATATATATATATATATATATATATATATATATATACATTAATTTCGTCTATTTTATATCTGCACATCTGCTTGGTCACACACACACACACATACACATACACACACACACTGGCATTACATATGTATTTTCAAAAAAATCACAAAGTCACATTTTATTAAAAGGAAATAGCCTGAATCGCTACAAGCGATGTACGTATTCCGTTATCAGTGGTGGAATATTTTTACCCCCGTAGAAGTCAAATACGAAATGACCAATGCTTCTGCATCGTGTTGGCGGGGGGGGGGCTTTTAAATATGACTCTCTAAGTCAGATGACTTCTATGACGCTCCATGTCAAACGGCTTATATAAATGTTACCGTTCTGAAATTAACAATCATCAGTTGTTCTGTTCATTAAATGTTGTGCTATGATAGGGGGATATTTATACTGTGTTCCATGTCAGACAGCTTCTGGTAAGATGAGGCCTAGACAAAAGTCTTAATATCTTTCAAGAATATTTTTTGCATTATTCAAATACATAATTAACATAAATACGACTGATTCTTTATTTGGTGTCCGGCTGTTACTATTGTACGAAAGGTCTGCATGTCTTTGTTATGAAGCAAATTATTACGTCTGCTCTCCCTTTTTGTGTCGATTCTAATTAGGATATGCAACATAAATCGGTGCTAAATGTAAACATAGCGAAAAGTATGGAAGAAAAAAAGAAAAACAGCAGTCAGAGATAGTCAGCTCCTCTAAATGGAAATATGCATAGCCCTTAAACAATGATCTAAACAAAAAACAAGCTTTACTGCTACTTTCGTTTCCTATTATGTATACTGTGCTGACGTCACAAGCAAGCTTTACTGATACTTTCGTTTCCTATTGTGTATACTGTGCTGACGTCACAAGCAAGCTTTACTGATACTTTCGTTTCTATTATGTATACTGTGCTGACGTAACAAACAAGCTTTACTGATACTTTCGTTTCCTATTATGTATACTGTGCTGACGTCACAAGCAAGCTTTACTGCTACTTTCATTTCCTATCATGTATACGTTGCTGACGTCATAAGCTTGCGTATGTGTATCGGGCTATTTACGAAAAGTCACTCGACTGTTTCCAATGAATAAATGAACATTTTAACTGTCTGGAGTCGCCTTTTTTCTATTTTCTAGTAAAAATTAAAATTATTATAAGAATATTGTAATGTGATATTTCGGCTTTAATTTGCGATGAGTTTCCCAACTTTGTATTGAGCCTCAATATTGTACTGGTTTCTTAGATGCACAAAGGATGCGCTACGGACTATCTGTGGGTATACAGTCACTGTATTGAATGGATACAATGTTATTTTGCGAAAGTCTATAAGAGAGAAATGCATCTATTAAAATCAATACGATACTCCAGATTTAGGAGTTAATCTACAGGGATATATAAATGTTCATTTGGTAAGCGAGGACATGCATGTTAGCATTCTAACGTATATACTATCATAAACGATGCCAACTCCATAGGGAATGTGATCAGTATTTATGCAGACATTACGGTGATACGATGTTAGCTGTATTAGGTAATTTCTAGGTCATTTCTAGAGATAACGGTGCTACTGTATTAGATATGTTAGGGATTTATCTAGAGATAACGGTGCTACCGTATTAGATGCGTTAGAGAAAATGGTGATTTCGAGTTAACTCTATCATGGATTTATATAGAGATAAGGGTGATATCATGTTAGCGGTATCGGGAATTTATCAAGAGAAAACGGAGATATCGTGTTAGCTGTACCAGGGATTTATCAAGAGATAACGGTGATATCATGTTAGCTGTACCATGAATTTATCAATAGATAACGGTGTTATCGTGTTAGCTGTACCAGGGATTTATCAGGAGATAACTGTGATATCGTATTAGCTATACCAGGGATTTATGAAGCGATAATGGTGATATCGTGTTAGCTATACCAGGAATTTATCATGAGATAACGGTGATATCGTGTTAGCTTGTGATATCGTGTTAGCTGTATCAAGGACTTATCATGCGATAACGGTGATATCGTGTTAGCTGTACTAGGGATTTAACCAAGTTCGGTCAGGTACAAAAGATGCAAAACATTGTTGTGTATTTATTTAGCTTACAGTTATCCTTTTATCTTACCTGACAATGTTTGCACTTTGCGAAAATGTCATATTCGCAGAAAAGAACTTAATTTGTCTTAAACTAAGATATTTTAGCACAAATGAGATGTAAAATGTCATTTTGAAGAAAATAAGAAACAACAAGCACACGAACATAGAAGATAAGATTGACTTTGCTTAAATTTTGTATTGTTGCAAAATAAACATAAATTCTGCAATGTTTAAAACATACCAAGCATATTTTAAACACATTTACCCCCCCTCCCCGATTATTGCTTGTTGAAATAGATAACTAGCTTTCAATGTTAACATAATCAGTAAATAAAATTGGGAATATTTACACTGATTGTATGATGCTGATCAAATGATATTGTGGTAAAAGGCTAAGCATTAAATATTTATATTTCGGGGGAGGGGGAGGATAAGCGAAAACCATTTTTGTGTGAAGAGGTTGAGCCAAACATTCAACTTAATTTTAGAAGATACCACTTATTTGCACCAACGCACTAGTGGATTATTTAAAGTTGCAAAGCTTTCCATGGTAACGAGCGTGTTTCAAATTGCGGATGATATCTATACAAATGTCATACAAATTTCGCAAGCAATTATTTTCACCCAGACTACATACCCATTATTCTTGAGTTCATATTCAAATCATTATCGATCTACAATCTTCTCATAGCAGTATGCTGCATGCAGATTTACCAACCAAGCGAGAGTGCATTAAATACGTGTAATTTAGGTCCGAATGCATGTATTATGGGCGAATTATTTGGAAAATAATTATTTCATCTCTACCAAGGAGCTTATATTTAGATTTCTCCGCTAGAATGACTAACACGGACTGATATATGACATCTTTATTTCACCTATATTTCCATCATTAAATCTCTCTGGAAGCAGCTGTTTCTGTTACTGTTTGTTGCAGCCGATTTTTTTTTTCGCGCGCGCGGGATGAAGAGAGATTGGAGGCTGAGCTCGCTCTCTGTGATAGAAACTAGTTTGCCAGCGGTCAATTCAGCAGACGGTACTAGTGCAGGGTAGAAAGGCTGACATTTCCACTCGAATGAGGTCTGGTGTGGAGTTGCTTAAGATAACGGTATCAGTTGTTATAACTTTGCAAAATGATTGTGTGACCTTTTACCTCTTTGCAGGCAATTGGTAATGGCATGAGTTTGACGTATGTCAGTAGCAGATGTTCTCACGGTATTAACGGAAGCATAAATTGCTTAATTACATTATTCACGACATCATACCGTGCAATTGTCTAGGAAAGTTCTCTCACTGAGTACATTGGTTAGCCTTATTTATGTTGCTTTAGCGATACACTGAATGTCCATTTTTTCGGAGCAAAAAAAAAAAAAACCTGTACATTTGATTTCTTTAATTCTACTCTGTAAAAGTGATATTGGACTTTGATTGATTCACTGATCATAAATTAGAATGGAAAACCGAGAGGAAGAGCAAGAAAAAGTCAACACTCATATTACAATCGTCGTTCCCGAAGAACCTCCCACAGGTTTTCGAGGATGGTTTCGAAAAAACGTTGCGAACCGAAACTTGCGACAATGTTCAGAAAGCATAAAGGAGAATCTGCTTCTTGTACTACTCCTTGGATCAGTTATTTTTGGCTGTATTTTAGGATTTTCTGTTAGGGCTCTCGTTGGGAAGATGGACTCGCGAAAGATTATGTACCTTCAGTTCCCGGGTGAAATGATGATGCGCATGTTACAGATGCTGATTTTGCCTCTAATTGTGTCCAGTCTCATAGCTGGGATTGCCGGCTTGGACGCCAGAACGTGCGGCCGGATGGGACTGAGAACGTTGGTTTATTTTGCTGTCACCACTCTCATGGCCGTGTCATTAGGGATAATTTTGTCATACATCATTCGGCCAGGAGCCAACAGTAAAAAAGAGGAATTTGAACGATACGGAGAGGCTGCCAGCGCACATTCGGTCGACACTTTCCTTGATCTCATCCGGTAAGTGGACCTTAATTTTTATTCTGACTAGGTCTTAACGGACCTATAATATCAGCAAAGTATTTAACTATCAGGTTTATGATTGACTTTACAAAACAAATCTTTTGAGGTTTGTTCCAAAACGTATCCAATATCTTCTCACATGCTTTAATGAGGGTGCCGATATAATTTATGTAAGAAAGTGCTTGCTGATTGAAACATTTCAAACGCAGTCATCTTATTCCCATAAAATAATGAAATTACAAACATTATTTTGTCTTTTTTTCCAGTGGAAGTTTAAGTCTATGTAGGCCTTATTAATTTCTCAGTTGTGAAAGTCTGATATTTGTTTCTTGGCTCCTTTCTGTACATATCTGAAGATTCGGTGTTTTTTCTAAGATGGCGACTCAGAACCTAGTTTGCATATTCAAGATGCAGTCAACAGCTTAAAAGCACCGCAATCAAGATTTTCCATCGTATGGAGACTTTGGTGCTTATACTATAAGACTGAAGGGTATTGGTGAACAATGTCTACTCCTGAGTACTATCAAAGTCGAATTTGCTTTGTTGATCTTCTATGAAATATGTCCAATATATAACCATTTATTATCTATATATTTCTCCGATGCCATAAACTCGAATGTATTCATGTTTTCTTTACTTACAATATTTAATTCTATTGCAATCTGGTTTTCCTAGTTCTCAGGTGGAAATAGTCAGTTTTAGATCATTTCCACATTTCTTATCCTTCTACTGGATACCTATATATGAGAGATGAAATAAGTTCAGAAACTTTGGTATCAACAGCAAACATACGAGAGTATGTGTCTTGACTGGTCACATCTGGCAAACCGTTCGGACTCCAAACCCCCTGACTGATCTCTGCAGAATTCCACTAGTCACTTGTCTCCACTAACATTTATATCCATGTAAATAAATATCCGCTTACCTCTTTATGCATTCACTGACAGGACGTTCGATACTTTCATTTATCAGTTTTTGTAAGAGACGCTCATGTGAAACGTTGTCGAATGCTGTTTGTCAGTTTACGACATTTGTATATGGCGAAGATGACAGTCCAATTGATTAGTACTACCGTCAGCTGTATCACAGTTTATGCTCCGGTTATAAATCCAAACTTATTCTGTTTGAACAAGCTGGTAATTATTCGTGTGTTTTATAATATCATCCCTTATGATGGTTAATATGTTCAATGATGACATCAGTTATAATTATACATATGTTTTATGATGCTATCCCTAATAATTATTCATATGTTTTATGATGGCATCAACTATAATAGTTCATGTTATGTAATGTCGTCCCTTATAATGATTCATTTGGTTTATAATGTCATCCTTAAAATGATTTATAATGCCATCCCTAGTAATGTTTCATGTTTTATATTGGCATCTCTAATAATGGCTCATTCGTTTTATAATGGCATCCCTTATCATAGTTTATAACGGTATCTCTTATAATGGCTTATATGGTTTATAATAGCATCCCTTATAATGGGTTATAGCTAGAGATGGGTACCACGAAAAAGTTTATACCGCGTAATTTCTGCACATACCGCGTTATTTCTGGACATGCCATCGTATGTTTTAATTACATAAAGGACAAAAATTCAATGTTCTGGAGTAGGGGCTGACACTTTTTCGTGCCTAATTCCCGTACGTCAATAGATGGAAAATATATTGATCTAATTTATAGAAAATAACACCATATTGTAACCATGATACTATTTGGAAAAACCATGAAGTATGAGACAAAAGAAAAGAAAATATTTCAGCTCAAAAGAGAACTACAGCCCCTCCCCACCAAAATGTAAATGGCCAGTACGTTACAGTAGACGAATTTGCTATGTTTATATTAACTTATGCATACGTTATTTAAGCTGCAGCTATAGTGGGACGATGAAAGCTTACTGCTACTGAAAGACATTGTGCTGACATTAGAAAGCCCATTGATTAAAATAGGAAGTATTGATACTTAAGTCTAAAATTATCTAGCTATACTAATAATACAATAGGCAGAGAAAGTTCGAGTGCAGTATCAATACCGGGGCAATATAGTTATCAGAGTGGGACAATAAAAAAATCACACTTACTTAAGCAAAGAAGAACATATTTATTGGACTAGAGATAATATGTAAAGTTCAGACGGAAATCAAGTACTCTCCTGAAATTCGTAGGATGATTCGCAGTCTTATACTTAAAACATACACATTACCTAGTGTATAACTAAACAAGACATATAGTTTTTCAAAATGTTCCCTGCAAGTTTGATTTTTCCCGAATATGTTTAATAATATTTCGCCGCCTTAATGACGGAAACTCCCGACGTATCAATACCGTGAAAAATTACCGTGATACCTACCCCTGAAGAAAAAACCCAGCTGTAAACCTGTATAATGATAATACTGCGCACCTCTATTTATAATGTTATCCTTTAATATATTATAATGGGTTCATATGTTTAATAAAAAGCATGTTAGGCTGACAGGTCTATATCATTTCAACAACTTTAAATGTCCTTTTTCATACCGTTGTAATGTTTGTATAATTCATCTATTCTGAAAATACACCTCTTGAAGTACAGAAGATAATTGCAAAAGGTTACAAAGATTTACTGGAATCCTTAAGGACTCGGTTTTGAAGCACATCGTTTATCTCGAGTACGATTAGCTCAGTCAGGCATATCGCATCTTGATATGCTCTTATAAATGCCTCCACAAGAACATAATAATTCTGATATAGCTTGCATCTTAATTCTCATATTTCTTCTGTTTATTGACACCTGAATTTGCACACGCGTATTTATATAATGAATTATATTGCATAAAAGCTATATTTTCTTGTAGTTTAAATAAGATGAGTTGATAGTATTTCATTTAAATAATGTACAATGGTAAGATTAATGCTTGGAGATGATTGCAGCAAAATAACGACCTCTACGAAAAAACTCTAACAAAAATAACAAAGCAAATACATAAAACTGAGCTTTTATTAAAATGTTGTATATCGACTTCCCAAGAATAATGAAAATGTGAGGACCACATGTATTCCAAAAACAATATAAGTTTGTCGAATCTGCCTTTTTAAATTAAAAAAAGAAGGTATTTAACTAGTTGTAAAAACTTGCCCATAAGTAAGAAATTTATCAATATCTGTTATTTTTAATTTTTCCAGCAACACATCTATATACACTACTAAATTTGGTTATATTGCAATGAGTGAAGATTTATGCGGTTAAAAATATCTTCATACACATTCCGAAGCAGACAATCTAGACGTATCGTATAGGAAACTCTTTATTAACGTAGTGATCGTGTCGTCTCAATCCAAATTGACCTTAGAAACATGTGCATATCTGTGCACCATTCTGACTATTAATAACGATCCTGAATTTTAAATTTACCTTTCGGAAAATGGACAATGTTCCACCCATTAATTAACATTGCCATAGATTATAGTGATTGACAGAAAATGTATGGAAATTTAGACTTTAATTGTGAAATTATTAGGATATAAAGTTGTATGTGGTCTATGGTGCAAACAGCATAGGTAAACAGATAGTCCTTTAACCGACATCTAGATGGACCCAGCATGTGGAAAATAAATGCGATTTGGTACACTGTTATATTTAGCTGTGGAGTCAGACTTGTCAGCAGGTTATTAGAATATGTAGTTTGCGATTAGGGCTTCGATATTTCATGCTGTATCGTGATAATCTTGCGATACTTTGAACCACTTATATAAAATGATAACATTAGTACAAATGATATTAAAATTATATCAATGCTTTAATGAAAAGAAACATATACTTGGAAAAAAAACTTTAAGTGTGTTTAAGAAATGCAGTGAAGTTTGACGACCGTAACACAAGTAACTTTTTAATGTCTCAGCACAAATGTAGCTACACGTATATTTAAAACGAGTGGCTATATTTCATAATATCAAGTGATGTTCTTTACTTAGAAATATTAATATGTCGACTGTTTGCGGAGTTAAAGACGCCTGCTGAGCCATGGGTTTGTCCCCGGCAGTGCTAAATACTCTCTTTGATTGAACAGATGTCGTCGGATTACACGATCTTTCTCTTGCTAGATAGGCTAGGAGCGGAAACATAATCACAACCGTATGAAGGATTCTCAATCCTAAAAATTACAAGTACCTCTTTGGTACAGGTCAGTTTCCATTTTGACTCTATGAAGCTATTACTTGGTTTCCTTATATTCCTGTACATTGTTGACGTCGCCGAAGATGTATGTTAATCCTGTGGGTGGATGTTTCGAAGAGTCACTGGTCGTCTTCATGACGTCTGCAAGAGGTTTCACATCTGTGTGTGCAATGATTTACATATATGTATAACAAAAACATGTCAGACCGCATATAGATTACTTCATTTGTACGGGAAAATACGAACGAGTTGGGTTTTTTTATAATTAATACTGCATTACCTGTAGGAGCGCAGTATTCATACAAGAAAATGAGTTCATATTTTTCCATACAAATGCAGTAACCTCTTTATTATATAATCATTCTCTTATCATACCTAACGCTTAATTAAAAAAAAAATAATAAATTACAAAAAGCAAAGTAATTGAATTTATGCTGTATTCCAATATAAATACACAACCATAGCTTCATCAATACACATTAAAGATATTAACGTGCTCAGAGCACCTTCCAGCTACCTTCGAACGTAGTCACACGCTCGACAACAGTTTCATCAAGAATTGTCGTTTTGGTCTGCTTAAGATTGAAATTTATAGTCATATTGTGAATGAATGCGCATTGGAACGGCTTTTCCAGTTGGTCTGGAAAGAATGGATTTGAAATTTATAGTCATATTGTGAATGAATGCGGATTGGAGCGGCTTTTCCAGTTGGTCTGGAAAGAATGGATTTTGTTTGTCGATTGTACTCAGTTCCGCTGATTATGGACTAGATTTACTAGTTGTGTCATTTCTATACAAAGTACATGTGTCATTCATTTGAGCAGAAGTGACGAGTCTTAACTCAGCTGCATGTGTTTCTGCTCTGTCATTGAATGTTTGGAATCATACTGTGAGAAAAATATGAACACTTTCAATTGTAATTATCAAAAAGACAAAATATAATTTCAAGTTCATTTCACTTCGAGTGTAGAAAGGAAAATGTTATTGCAATTGTAAATGTACTATACATCAATATAAACTGTCATACTGCAGATATCGTAGCGATATGACTGAATATTTGTTAAAGCTACGTTACAAATCTAAATCTCTCTCTCTCTCTCACACACACACACACACACACACACACACACACACACACACACACACACACACGTAACATGGCCCATGCAATTCGGAATTTCATAACTAAGAATATACATTTTAAGGAAATTGAAGATGCAAAAATGTAAGCAATTTTTTCCATTCTTTTTACGATCTAAAGAAGACATGTTAATGCCTGGTCACATGCATGCTCTTTGTAGGGAAGCCAGCTTTGCTATGATCTGAATCCGAAACATTGTATCCAACAAAGTTAACGCGTCTTGGATCTAGCACCATACATGCTTGAAAAAATATTCCTGCTTATCACCGTACCTGATAAACACACACACACACACACACACACACACATACACACATACACACGCACACGGCTAAATTTTGTTAAATGAAACTATTCTTGTAGCTTTTTTTATCGGAAACCTAAACAGCTAAACAACATTGGTTAGAGCGCACATAAGAATATTTTGGAAACGTACGTTTCATAATTTACGATGTAGTTAAAGCTGAAAACGAAATGTAAATTCGTTTCGTACAGATCTGAAATAGTATCAGTTTGACGACATATGGTGTGGTACAGTTTTCTTCATTTGCCTCACAATTTTCGAAACGTTTTCCTTGATTTTCTTTCTACATGAGTTTCTTGTGGAGCGGAATGATGACGGGCCTGCACTTTGTGCACAATACCGTGGTTATATTGTAGTTCTCAGTGGAATTAAACACGCCATGATACCCTCAGCAAGTGCCATATAGAGACCAGACTGTTATATCACCAGAATGATTTGAGCATCCAAACGATCAGGGTATCATGTATTCCGTTTTACATCTCTAGCAAGCTCTCGAACGTACTAACAGCCGAGTTCCATCGCGTGAAGACACCAGCGGCCAAGGTAACACTTTCAATCCTATAAATTAAGCCCTTACCCCAATTATCTCTGCAGAAGTATTATTTTTATGAAAACATGATATTATCGTGCATATACGGCTCATGATTCGGAAGACAGTACTAATATTTATACCTTCTTGGCTGAAATGTATCAGTCCTGTTAGCTGCATTGTCCGTTACCAAAGGCGGATTGTAGAACAAATTCCTTTCAGCAATCGCGTATATCAACACATTAGCGATGTTAGCTCCAGTATGGCAATCGGGAAATTCCCGCGTTTGTAGAACGTGCTAGACAAGCTCCCAGTTATCTATAACATGGCACGTTGTTATGGTAATGCAAGATTATGTGATACGGATCGTCCACTTATCAGTTATCAAGACAACGAGCATGTTCTCTACTCTAGACTTGAACGTTTCTTTACGCGCCTTGTATATGTATAGAAAAACTTTTTCTGTTAGGTACGACGTTGATGGTATGGCGTGTCTTGAGTCCAACATTTTAAATAAATTCCTAAAATCATCACGACACAAAAATATATTAGATCTTCGACAGTAAGTCTTGCAACTGCATATGTTATTGACTTGTGACTGTCACAATCTTTATCCCCGGTCGAGTCATACCAAAGACTTACAAAAATGGTACTAACAGCTGCCTCGCCTGGCGCTTAGCATTAAGAGGTTAGTGTTGGGACTGGTCGGCCTGGTGTCAGGATAATGTGACTGGGTGGGACACGATGCTGCATGTCGGCAGCATGATGCTCCAGTGCTGAACATCACTATAAACTGTCACACTACAGACATTGTAGAGATATGATTAAAAAATTGTTAAAGCAACGTTAAAAATCTAAATCACCCACACACACATACACACAAGTTATCCTGAATGTATATTGCATGTCTAAATGAACTCATTTGTTCATTAGGTTTTTATATCTTTGATTTTCCTGAATGCCTTTAAAGAAAAATTGCTGTCAAAGAAAGTGGTGTCTTTACGTTCAAACCAAGAATTCAAGACTTGCCGTCAAAGAAAGCAGCGTCTTCAAAGTTAAAACAGATAACTTAATACATTTTTGTTTATTTGATTTGTTTTGTAAAAATAATAAAAGTTAGTCAGCTGATAGAAAATAGGGTTTATAGAAAGTCATTACACATAAACACTTGTTGACTTGGTTATACCACAGTAAACTGAAGATATTAGTTTACATTTTAAACAATCGTTGCTGTTGATTCCATTTTAAAACATTTTTAAATGTTGATATTCTGTGACATGCTAAATAAATATGATCCAAATTTCCAGATATGCTAGAAATCGTATCGCGATATATTGACATATCGTTGCACACTTACTATCCATAGTTGACTTGACAGTCATTGTGGTAAGTGATGATAGACTCGTTACATGTGTATACCACACTAACCATCGTGATGATCAGCAAGTGCTATTAACTAGCTCATATGAATTTCAAAGCACTTGCCCTGCATGAGTGCTGAATACCCAAGAGAACTTCAGGAATATGTTTATACAGAGCACAATCGATATAAAATCGATTTCAATAGGATGTTCACCAGTACAATTTTTAAACGTGGCGGCATTTCTTATATTGATCATGGGTTAATGCATATAATTTTATAACCAATTTCAAAATAGTAGTATAGGAAGAATTATTATATGCTCATTTATTTCTCCTTTAACTTTACATTGCGAGAATCGTTCAGTATTTGCCGATATTGCTCGCCTCGTGCATCATTCATACTATATGCACGTGAAAAAAGGAACTATTTTCTAACGTAAACAATATTTTTATCAATGAACTAAAGCAGATATTTCATGGACTGCCACATACCAGCCAATATTTCATAGACTGACACCTACAAACTGCCTTTGCACATTCCGCGTTAACTTTTTTGATACAATATTTCAGATTTATGCTATCTATAGACGCCATACAGGGTCTTCACAATAGCATGCAAGTAATAAGACATAAACTGTCTTCTTTAGCTGGTAATAAATAAATGGCAAAAAGATACTGACAATTTTACAGCCAGAATTTCCTAAAAATGTATTTTCTTAGTTCTGCAAATCTGAATTATCATGGGTTTTCAAGGTTTATCACACTTCGAAATTGTACTGTAATTTCGAGTATATTCCAAGTGCATTTACATCCACCTTACTGCACTCAAAATAAAATAAACATTAAATTCCACGGCATCTTTTCGGTAATTGCAATTGAAAGGCTTCATAATTTTCCCACATTATGATCTGAATCATTCAACGACAGAACAGAAAAACGCATACCGATGTCAACACATTTCAATACCATTAAAATGGTAGACGCAGCTGGAATCCGATGTAAGTTACTTCATGTAGATAAATCCAGACCATAAGACAAAATTCCAAAACGTATTCATTCCAGATGAAATGAAAAATTTGTTACAATGGGTATTCATTAACAATATTACTCCGAATTTCAATTTTAAGTATACCAAACGCCATTTTCTTTCAAAACTTACGGCTAGCGCGCGACCAATTTCAAATTTCTCTGGGCGGAGTTACGTGTGCAAGTTGTGTAATGATGCAGCTAAGCTTGTATATTTCGTTTGGAAAACGGCATACAATCGGTTACTTTGTTTATTGTAGTGTATTTTTTTTAAATATATATTTAAGCATTGGGAAGAATAAGAAAATGAGCATATAATAAAGAGGTTACTGCATTTGTATTCGAAAATATGAACTCGTTTTGTCGGATGGATATACTGCACTCCCAAGGTCGTGCAGTATAACCATCCGAAAAACTCGTCATATTTTCCCATGCAAATGCAGTAACCTATAATTATTGAGCTTCTGTTTTATATAGACTTTATACGTTTTGGGTGAGGTTTCTTTCCATCGTTGTACAAAAGCTGCTGTTAAAATTATTGTCAATAATTATTAAAGGGAAATAAAATGAAGGTCACAATAATACTGACAATAAAAGTTTAATTCTTTGCATTTTTTAAACTGTTTTTTTATATATATATATCATTCTGATTATGTCCGTTGTGACCAATCGTAGCATATCCATGCAGCTATCATACTGGTTTATGGACGGGGGAGATTGTTTTGTTGTTGTTGTTGTTGTTGTTGGTTTATAAACAAGGATATTCAGACTTGTTTTGATTTTGTGTTTTATTTATTCCTTATGTCCCAATTTATCCTCCAATTTTCAAAGTTTACGTTTATAAACTTACGCTCCTATTGAGAAGTACTTCACAAAATCTGGCATATATTATGTACCAGATTAGCAGTGATGGTTTGCTTGTAATAAGCCCACTGCGGACTAATATTGTTGCCCGGGTATGTATTGAGAAAGCTCTCTAACTGATTAAGTATATTTATGAAAGCCAAAATCAAACAAAAATTTCAACTTCTTTCGATAGAGTTTTCAATGTCTCGCTTTTACGAAGAAGAAATGTCTTAGATGACGTAAGCTCTGACGTGCCAAGCTTACAGTTGAAGCACCGTCAGTGTGAAAAATATGCGGCGCTATCGCCAAAACTCTTGATCTACGATGCTATTCTGCAAAAAAGTTTTGTTTTGTTTATATTAAGAGTAGGGATGGACTGGTACCTGACCCGACCACCCGACTTTTGCACTACCCGGAAATACCCGACCAAACCGATTTATAAGATATAAAAATATGATCTTGCAGGGTCGGATTCCACCTACCGTCCCCGCAGTAATAAAATAATAACAATAATCAAAACAATATAATACCCGGCCCCTAAAACCAGTTGTTATGCTTGATAAAAAGAGTGGGTAGCGTGAGAGATGGGATGGGGGAAGCCACACAAAATGGGAGTGGAGAAAACCTGTTGGTTTTGCCGAGCCCAGCACCAGGTAAAATTTCGCTACCAGTCATTAGAACCTTTGATAGTGTAATACTGCGTACGGTGTTAATTACACTCTGATCTTCACTGGACCAGCGGTATGGGGTTTTTGCTTATATACTGATTACGCTGTTTTCCGCTGTACCAGATATATAGGTTTTTGTACAATGTAGATACTCTCTGGCAAGCCTTGGACATGAGGCTATGCTTTTGTAAAGTTCCGATTATTCTCAGACCTCCATTTGACCAGCGATAGTGACTTTTGTATGATGCTGGCTGTGTTCATACTTTGGCTGGACTAGAAATATGGTGGGCTCAGTTTGACCGAGTGGTCTAAGGTGCTCTCTTTACTGATCTCCGATTTTTCTGTCTGCGTCGGTTTGAGTCCAAGGCTTGGCCATCATAGTTATGCAAGAAAGCTTGCCACTAGCTTCCCGTGGGTTTGTGGTTCTTCCCGTGATTTTTCGGGGTTCTTCCTCCACCATATATAATAGCCGCCCATCTTGTGATGAAAACAGACGTTAAACCCAAACGCAACAACAACAACAACTAGCGATGAGGATTTTGTACACACTCAGCAAGCCCGGAGGAGTGGTCTGATTGCGTTCTGACGTCATTGAACCAGCCGTGAGAGCGTTTGTACAATGATGATTACGCTCTGACCTGTACTGGATCAGCTGTCATCTTCGCTAGTCATGTTTCCGATACGTAATCATATATAAACATTGACTGATCGAGTAGGTATTTTTCTGCATTGTCCAAGCGACATCTATTGGATTTCATGAGTTGCCTCTCTTAGTATTTAATGCCAACTAACCAAAAGCGTGTAACAGTGGTGCATTGTACATCGTCCGAAAATGGTGGAGACTGTTAACATCGATAGGATACTTTGTAAGTTTAACATCGAAAGTATGACTGCGTACCAGAGAGAACCCATTACAGGTATATTTGAGTTATCGAAATTGGTACAAATATGGACCGGCAGAGGAAAATCGCTTATTTACGAATCCATTCATGTTGTGTACTACCCTTTTCTCAATCATGTAGAAACAGCGCTAAAATTTTTAAAAAGTAATTTTGATTTTTTTAAAAAAAATAATTTCGATTAAATGTGATGCCTTGCTCTCGCATCTAATGAAATTCTCAGATCGAATCTCATAAATATATGCTCCATCCCTAGCTCTGTGGGCTTTTGTACAATGGTAAAATTACGCTTTTCTGAACTTTCGTTTTACAAGCGTTGTGGGATTTTAATATAATGTTGATCACGATACAACCGCTATCGACCAACTCTATGTCCTTTATGCTCGCAGTTTTAGTGGCTCATTATTCGAATTTGATGCATGTTTTTATTTAGTACATATGTACAGACACAACCTTTGTTCCTTCCTCATGTTAAAGGGGTATATTTTAAGACGGGTTCTATCTGTAATGTGCTTGTATACTGTATGATTCATGTTTAAAAGTCTACCCTCCAGAACATCTGTTTGTTTTTTCCCTTCTCTACCCAGCAAGTCTTGTGAAACTTTAGATAATCGAAGCTAGGAGCACTTGATTTTTTAAAGTATTCATATGGATACTCGGAAAGAAATGGCCTTGAGATTATAATGGAACGCAAAGGGAATATTTTATTGGCATCAATTATGAAAAAGCAAGAGAAGGGTTTTGATAGTGTTGCCGGTAAGTTTATGCTACAAAAAAAAACCCACACAAAAAGTGCTTTACATACGCAAACATCTTACAGGATTTAATTGCACGGGAATAATATTCTTTTTTGTGCAAAATTTAAACCACGTTTACAAAGCTTTGTAAGTGTTAATATAGTGAAATTTACGTATTTACATTAAAGTATACTAAAGTTCTACTGAGAACATCGGTCAATGAGCGTTATTAATGAATCTTTTCCAGAGAATATTGTTGTTTCGGTTACTGGAATGAGTCTACCGTTGTTCGATAATGGAGTTAGTATTGTTGATTGAAACATTGTCGACATTTCGTAGAGGATTCATAGGGAGCACGAATAGAGAGATATAAATGGACATAAAATATCTTCCGGTCTTCAGTTCTTATGTCAGGAAGGAAGAATATGGAGAGATACAAATCAACATAAAATATCTTCCGGTCTTCAGTTTATATGTCAAGAAGGAAGAATATAGAAAGATACAAATGGACACAAAATATCTTCCGGTCTTCAGTTCATATGCCAGGAAGGAAGAATATAGAGAGATACAAATGCAGATAAAATATTTTACTGTCTTCAGTTCATATATCAGAAAGAAAGAATATAGAGATACAAAAATCACATAAAATATCTTCCGGTCTTCAGTTCATATGTCAGGAAGGAAGAATATAGAGAGATACAAAATCACATAAAATATCTTCCGGTCTTCAGTTCATATGTCAGGAAGGAAGAATATAGAGAGATACAAATGCACAAAAAATATCTTCCGGTCTTCAGTTCATATGTCAGGAAGGAAGAATATAGAGAGATACAAATCGACATAAAATATCTTCCGGTCTTCAGTTCATATGTTAGGATGGAAGAACAAAAGTTGATATGGTGCCTTTTATTCGAAAAAAGACAAGGAAAGAATACATTGACTTAAACCATATCACGTGATCAATAAAAGAAACTGCAAGTTATCCAGAAAAATTGACGTCGATGGAAATACAAGCATTTTCGTTAACAAATGTTATTTGTTGAGAAGCGTATGTTTTTCTTTTAACTTTAGAAAATGTAATAAACTTGAGTGACCTAAATAGCTACGATTACATGGAAGCTTGTTTTAGATTTTGATAAGTTAGATGGTGGAGATGATCCAGATATTTGTGCGCTATACTGAAATGAGCCACGTGTAAATTAAGCATGGTCACGCGAGCCAACCATCAACAGATGAATTCAGTGTATTTCGTTAATTATCTTCCCCAGAGCCAGCCGAGCTACATAATCTTCTCACAGCTTGCATCCAAATCTTTAGATGTAGTTATGTGATTGCTGATGAAGATTATGAGTTGTATAGTTACAGTAAATGATATTCACCAACAGGCATAAACAAGTCCTAGGTTTTGAGGTTTTTTTATTGTATTCATACGTCACATATCAAATGACATTAACTAAAATTTGCATGCACAGCCAAGTCCTAGGTTTTGAGTATTTAATAGTATACGTACACCAAATGACATCCACCAAGATTTGCAGGCACAAACTAGTCCTCCGTTTTGAGTATTTAATAGTATACGTACGTCAAATGACATTCACCAACAGACACAAACAAGTCCTATGTTTTGAGTATTTTATAGTATTCATACGTCATATGTCAAATGACATTCACCAAGATTTGCAGGCACAAACTAGTTTTAGGCTTTCAGTATTTAATGATATGCATACGTCAAATTACATTCACCAACAGTCACAAACATGTCCTAGTTTTTGAGTATTTAATAATATACATACGTCAAATGACATTCACCAAGATTGGTAGGCATAAACAAGTACTAGATTTTGAGCATTTCAGCTTTTCTGCTCTCATAAGTTGAGATTGTGTCATTTCTTCAGGAAGGTCTTATGGTCGACTGAAATATCTAGGCTCAACTCTTCCCGTCCAAATATAGATTTGTAAACTGCTTTCTTGCTTTTTATTTGTAATTTTGTCTGCATGAAAGACCTATTTTTTTTTTTTTTTGCTTTCTAATTACCATATATGTTTCTTATATTAGAGGGAAATTCACACACTAATTGATCAAAAACAAATTTTTCATCACAATACAATGCAAAACATGACCTAAAATGCCATGAATTAGTCCTGTTGGGATCTAGCAGTATACGAATAACTTCTGCCAGGACAATGATTGTATATTGATCCTGAAGACTTCCAGGAGATAATTTATTATTCAGATGCTTGCAACTCAGGTATCTAGACCTCATCTCTGCTTTGTATGGCAGCATTAAATATGTAACTTTATCTAGGACCTACGTACTCTGTAACTATGATCCCTTATTTCATCATGAACCTTCACAAGGCAATTTTGAGAGCTATCTCTCAAGTAAATGTAATGTTTCGACTTTTAAAATCCATTTACTTTTCAAGGTTTTTATCTTTCTTGCGGGTTGAAACGAATTTTTATAGGCTCGTGAGTATGAATTATTAATAACAAAATCGTTTTAAGGATCCTATTTAGCCCAGCCTGGCAAAGAGCGTCGAATAACAGCTAGCTGATAATTAGTTTAATATAGCCATTAAAGCTCATTATGATGAAGAATAATATTTCCGGTTTACAGCAAATGCGTCGCTAATCAAGGGGAGAAACAATGTATCGGAGGTCCATGTATTGTGAGCGAAATTTTCTTTGAACTTAGCCTAACCAATCAAAGACGAGCTTGATACGAATTTATTTTGTTAAGACTGTTCCTAAAATTAGTAACCGACAAGAACGACAACCAGCATGTTTTTTAAAATTCAATAAATAATTTATTTACCAATAATACAAAATGAAAATTAAACAAAGAACTTGCAGTATTGTGAATTAAAGCTCATATTATCCTAAAAGTTCTATAGCAAGTGATAAATAAAGTTCCAATTGAATTCCAGTAGTACTCAGAATGAATTCCTATACTGCTGTTGTTATATTCCTGTCTCGAATATGCTAATATGAATATGGCCTGGAGTGTAGCGATAAGGTAACAGCCTAGTCTTTTGATGTATCACAATAATATAATCCAAAATGTTTTTATCTGAATTCACTACAATTCCACATTAATGTACAAGAATATCTTTAAGTATTTTGTAATTCCAGTGGATAATAATTTGAATACCTAAATCTACCCAA
This sequence comes from Potamilus streckersoni, assembly GCA_016746295.1. Taxonomy (NCBI): domain Eukaryota; kingdom Metazoa; phylum Mollusca; class Bivalvia; order Unionida; family Unionidae; genus Potamilus; species Potamilus streckersoni. Next base: position 611,694 of record JAEAOA010001405.1, read on the forward strand.
ACTAGAAGCTGAATACGACAATAAGACTGTTTATGCTTTGATGTATCACAATAATATAATCCAAAATATTTTTATCTGATTTCACTACAATTCCACATTAATGTACAAGAATATTTTGTAATTCCAGTGGATAATAATTTGAATACCTAAATCTACCCAAACTAGAAGCTGAATACGACAATAAAACTGTTTATGCTTTGAATTTTAAGGCATGAGTGAGCATTTTGTTTCTTCAAGTAAACAAATTTTATAAAAAGCTAAGGCATAATAATAGAGCCAGAATAATGGTAAGACTCTTCTATAAAACATTCAAAATTGTCAACAAGTTTAGTAATTTCTAAGTGAAAACCTTATGTCCTTGACTGGGATTCAAAGTAAACATGCATACCATTATTTGTGATGTGAATATTTAATCTGCAGTTTTAGAGAAATATTGATGTTTTCTGTTGTTTACAAAATGAACGTGACTAGACAGGTACACCATTAACGTCAGTTTGGAAAATGTAAAGTACATAACATATAACTATTAAGAAAAGTCGACCAATAATGCAATTGAAATATACATAAGAATTTGCACTTTGTCTAGCCAATCAGAAACAAGCATCAAAGCCAATCAAAAACAAGCATCATTCCAAATATATCAAATTATTCAGTTAAACGCATCATTCTGAAGAAGATTATTTAACCAATTGCATGATTAAAACTCTTATACAGCTTTCATAAAAAAAAGGAAATCAAATTAGCTTATAAGATTTTCAATAGTTTTTGGCGATCGGCTGCCTCTCTTTTTGTAGGTCATTCATAAGACGACCGACAAAATAAAAGGACAGGCAAGTGATGCAGCAATAATCGTGTATCTGGCTTTAATTCATGCTTTGTTTAAAGATGAAAAACAAAACAAACAAACAAATAACAGACGAATTGATCTCCTTATATTATATAGAAACAAGTATGAGCTTGATCAATCTGTGACCTATTTTCAATACATCATCAATTGCTATGGACCTTGCAATGACTGCAAAAGCGATCGAGACAGATATTTTAACATACTCAAAGTATTTCGTGACTTTTTTTTCCATTCCTAACACAATCTAAAACTTGTTATTGCACAGTAGACCCTCTCATTGGAGACACTATTACTGCTAAAATATTTACAGATAGACGTTTTTGTTTTAAAAAAAAAAACGTAGTAAAACATTATTTCATATGAACGCCTATTGATTCTCGTTTAGTTAATAGGTACGTTGCAATTACAGAAAATGAGGACGAGCTAAGATGTGGGCCACAAAAGATCCATTTGATTGCATTTTAATAAAAACATTTAATTTGCAATTAATTTAATCAGCTCTCACCAGCACATCTTCGTATGATTGTCAGATAGCGCTCTCTTTAAGCGAATAGTGTGTTAAGTGCGAACGTGCAGTGCATGACGTATTTATAATTAAGTTCCGAGGCAGAAAAACAGAGCTTTTGTGGTTATAGTCTGTTTTAAAATAAAGCAGAAACGAATGTCCCACTTATAAACCATCACACTGCACTATATTATGCAGATTTAGATAACTTAGACATTTTTATTCCAAATATAATGTACTTTCAGAGATCGCAGTTTTGTGTACAATTATATGGCAGCATATACAGAGATTAAATTCGCATCTCACCGAAAGTATTATTATAAGTATTATTGATTTGTTTAAAAATACGATATAGCTTGGTTCCAATATGGTTCGTCAGTCTTCAGTAAACGAGTGTCTAGCTTCCAGGACAAAAATCTCTAGAGGAGACATACGCTCTACTGGTCAGAAAGAATTTCCATGAATTCAAGATAATACTATTTTTTTATTTTAAATGCAATGTTGAAACCATCCAAGATGTTTTAATTAGTCTTTGTGGTAGCCATTTTGGATGCTAGATCCACGTCATTCTTTTCATTTAGGACCAACAGGACATGGTTAGAAGCCCTACAGTGAAAACCCAAAAATATCCAAAATGACCATCAGTTGAGGACAAGAAGACTTAAGAGGATAATCATGATGACCGCTATGGTGGACATATTAGATGTTCCATCAGCACTGTGCTCATTTAGGACCAACTAAACAGCTTAGGAATTCATTTGGTCCAAACCCTATATGTATATAAACATGCCTAGAAGGTGTAAGCAATAACAAGATTTTCAAAATAGCCAATATGGACCTTCATATTGTAGTTTAGATAGGCACTGTTCTAATTTAGGACCAACTCGACATTATAAAGGAGTCTTTTGGTGGAAATCTCATGTTGATATGACTTCTGTTGGATGTCAGATCGGCATAGTTTTAACTATGTACAACTAGATATAAGGAGATGTCGTTTGGTGAAGCCTATCTTAGCATGAGCATCTCTCTTGTAGGAGTTTCAATAACAATACATTAAAGATGGTCAATATGGCGGCCAGATTAGACGTTAGCTGAGTATCATTTTAATTTAATCGCAACTAGATCGCATATGGGATCTTCTGGTGAAAACAACTTATTAATATGGCTTTCCACTAAGGAGGAGTAGTGGGGGAGCAAGATTTGAAAGATAATATTTCGGCACCATTTTCATTTCGGTCCAACCAGATGTCGTTGGAAGTATTTTGATGAAAACCAATGTCTATATGACAATCCATTCAAAAGAAGTAGCGATGACAAGATAGCCACCGCGCGCTCATTTTGGATGTCCAAATCATACCAGTTTCAGTTGCAACAACTTAGATAATGGGACGAATGTGTGTATAAATATTTATGGCAATCGTCCAAGTAGTTTAGAAGAAGTAGCAATACCAAAACTTGTGCTAAAAGGACGAACGACAGACAATTGGCCTTTCATCAGCTCTTCTGGTTTTTGTACACTAGAGCTAAGAACAAAAGCTGCATGCAAACATCTATTGTTGATAGTCTATTTACAAATGTATTGTACAAAAGTCAATTTATTCCAAAGGGTATTTTCTGGTGATAAACGGTCCATCGTTGTACATTGTAATATCAAAGCAGTGTGTATATAACACTCAGTGACTACATGTAGGACGTTTACGGTATGATTACATCCAGACTAGCAATTTGACAAAAAGAATATGTCTGGATATATCTTAAGTTCTTGTGTTTCTTAGAAATTCTTAAAGTTTTCCTAAGTTTGCTTCAAATAGTTCTTATGTTTGTTTTGTTCGGGGAACATTTCCATCGATGAGCATTGAATGTACTAGGCGTTTTCCTCTAATATATTTCCCCACGCGTAATTTGTGTTTCCGCGAATTGTCTTTCAATTTCGGGTTAATATTATGATTCGACATTTAAGTTCTTATTTCTGACTCACTTATCAAACAAGCATGTCATTCGTTTCGAACTGTGTCAGACCATTTCCAATCAACTTTTGTTCACTCTTAATTCTGTTCAATGCTCGCTCCATTTCTCAATAACACTATTCCTGTCGATCAAGCATGGGCTACGTGTAACCCGATATTAACCAGTTCAAAGGCATGCGGATCAATGTGATAGTAGGAAATTATAACTGTTGTTGTTGTTGTTGTTGTTGTTGTTGTATGGTTTAAAGCCATTTTCAGCACAAGATAGCCTATTCATGGTGGCCAGTATAAATGGTGGAGCAAGAACCCGGGAAAATTCCGGAAAAAACCACTGACCCACGAGAAGCTACTGGCAAGCTTTCTCTCATACCCATAATGGCCGAACCTGAGACTAGAACCCACGCAGACAGAAATGAGATAATAGTGACCCGTATCGGTGAGCGTTTTATATCACTTAGCCACTCGGGGCCCCAGGAAATTATGATGGATGACGCAAGTACCTAAAACAGCATTATTGGAACGTGTTCATGTAATATTGATTTGTTATAGCTTGTACATTTAATTTACTAAGAATAGATCGTCAAACTTTACATCTGAACTTGTCCACCCACTGTTTGACTATAAACAACGTGTAATCAAGTATTTACGAATCGAATAACGGCTAGCAACATCCCGGACTCAGTTTGTAGTGATGCCTATCACAGGGGCTTTGTGCCTCAGACATATGACAACAAGTCCCACCTAGTCACACTATCCTGATACCAGGTCGACCAGTCCTAACAATTGCCTCCTAATGCTGAGCACCAAGCAAGGCAGCTGTAAGTAAAAGTTTTGTAAGTCTTTGATAATACTTGCCCGGGTTTGAACCCGCGTCCTCCCGCATCACAAGCGGACGCTCTAACCATTTACGCCACGATAGAGAGAGAGAGAGAGGGAGGGGGTCTTGAATGTTTCTCTTTAATCCACCAAGGTACTATGTGTAGAATAAATGGTTTTCCGCTCTGCAATTTCAAATTGCAATAAATAAATAAATAAATAAATAAATAAATAAATAAATAAATAAATAAAATTGAATCATCTCGCAACTCTAACAAAACTAATGAAACGCTGCGTATTTAATTCCTTTATATAAGAACCATATCCGAATTTAATAAACACTTCTGAATCAGTAGAAAAGATTGAAGGAATTTAAATTGTTCTGAACTGCGAAATATCTTTAACAGTAATTATTCAACTTGACCCACTCAGCAATTAGTGCATACATGCCATCTCTATGGTACAGACGTGATGTTGACATGACTGCCATTCAACTATTACGTAACATAATTGGACCGAATTAGTTTTTGATATTAACTTGGCAACACTAATAATTTATGAATAGGGTAAGCGCATGCATTAACTCTTCTTGTAGAATAGACCAGCCACATAATTGCAGAATTTCTTTTTTAAAAATGACATTAACTAAATGACTCAGTTTGTGGAGAGAGAGAGAGAGAGAGAGAGAGAGAGAGAGAGAGAGAGAGAGAGAGAGAGAGAGAGAGAGAGAATAAAAAGCTTTTGATAACTGAACTTGTAGCAAGCAACCTACAAGAACATGGGACTTCGTAACGTTTAGTTCAAAATCTAAAAGAAGCAATTTATCAATTTGCAAAGGAGACTTAATAGATTAAGAACTACATTTTGTAGCAGACACACTGGACAGGGCTGTGCAGCGTTCCTTCATTCCGTAAATACAAATTTGCTTGTGGTCAGTCTTAACTGTGTCGGAAATTCAAATATGATGCATACGTGATTTCTGAGTGACCTAAATAGCGACATAGCAAACCAAACATATGATGGTACATTCGTGGACTTCATATCTGACAATATACACTAGTCCAAAACCTAATCCATGGCCTGCTATTCAGTTAAGTACGATAAATTGGTTAACTGACGAAATTAACATAGCCAGTGCAATCGGCGAGGACTAAGTTTAGAATATTCAAGCACGTATTTTCATGCAGAATCCATTACACATTCTGATACAAACACACCGTAGCACTGAACAATATTGACTTTTTGATCAGACCATATGCGGATCACAGTGTGACGTGAGATTAAGGTAGAATGAACTAAACTATGTCGTGAAGATTGCAATTGTCTTTTGTGAATTTTCCTGTTATGGCGGCTATTGCAGCCAACTCCGGTTCCGTTAAATAGTCTTTTAGTCTTTCACTTGCTGGTAATTCTTTAATTTTCAATTGATTTTGCCGATTGTTTTCTTGATTGTTTATGCTATAAACCCTCTCTCCCACCTGCTCAGTATTATGACCTCTTTTGTTTTAGTTTTGTTCTTTAGGCGATCAAACTCTTTTCATGCATTACAAAATCTGAACATATTGGTTTTAGTTTAAAATTGATATCTTAAACAGCAATTACATAACCTTTTCATTATGTTTACTCGTGTGCAGTGATAATCACTTCAAAGCAGGTGGAACTTTTCCGTTTTTAATTCTTACTTGGTAATGGTATATCAAAGTCTTTCCTATTTTTACCTGATTTTTAAACAAAAATCATCATGTTTTAATAGATATTAAGGTTCCGTCTCGTCACTGTTGGTAAGGTTTGTGAAAGAACAAATTCAATAGGTAACACCTATTTAATGCATGGTTCCGTCATATCTTGTATGATTTACAACTGCTTTCCAGTTGTTGTTGTTGTAGGGTTTAACGAAGGAGAAAAAGGGAAAATATCGGAAAGAAACACCGACCCAGGAAAAGCTACTGGCAAGCTTTCTCACATACCCACATTGGCAGAATATGAAACTCGAACACACGCAGATAGAGATGAGATGGCAGTGATCAGTAACGGAGAGCGCTTTGGACAATAGGTCACTCGCGTCACCCTCCTTTCAAGTGTGGACTGCGAGAGTGCTTCATGCTGGTATTGTATGCTTCCTCAAAATTAGAACTGTTTAACTCATTCCAGTGACTTCTTTTATATTCCAAATGTACAAGTCGAAAACATCCTTCAAATGTTATTGCATTTACTCCAAACAATAATTAACAATGTCTACGGTATTGGTAGATTGTAAATCTTTTTCAGCATCATATTGGTACAAAGGATTTCTACATAAATAGTTTTTAAAAATTCATCACCAATCTCCGATATTTTCATCTATTTAAATGACAAAGAAATAGACCAAAAATATTCACGTCAGTATCATGAGCTCTAATTTAAATTGTGTCACAAATGGCTGGTAGATTAATAATGATCGATAACTTATTTTGCAAAATTAACTAAAGGTTTATTCCATGGTATTAACTGGAATTAGATACCTTAATGGAGTATGTTATTTAATCTCGTTATGTCTATTTAAGCTGGTTTGTCTATTTAAGCTCGGTATGTCTCTATCCACACGGACTTCAAGTTTGATAACATTCAAAATATAATTTTGAAAGAGCGGTAGACTATGATGTCGTAATAGAAACATTAAGAAAAATAAATAAATTGTGTACTTTTAGGTTTGCTGTTAATGCATCTAAGATTTTGATGTCATACATCAATTACTACTTACCATGTCATAAAAATCTCGAAAGGAAAATATAATGGGCAAGAAGATTAAAACTTTCGTCAGTTATAATGACAGCTATTTTCAGTGATTAAATATTCACGTGTCTTCTATAAAATAATTTTTTTATAGAAATAAAATATTTTTCCGGTTGTCGCATTGTCTGTGATGGACAAATAAAAAGAAACGTAAATCATGATCAACAACACGTAGGTTGTGATCGAACTTTCTTCCTTCTATTTTCTTTATGGTGTTCATTGTTTCTTTAACACATTTTCAAGCACTTTTTTGTTTGCAAAGTTACAATTACGTTGTTTGGGATTAAGGTAAGTTATGTCTTTTATCCTTCCAAATATATATTATAACTACACGATCAATCGGAAATTATGATGTCCAGCCAATAGTACAATCTGTCTTCTGACACACAAGATCTGTGCCATTCATTATGTTGGCGAAACTATTGTTTCAGAAAGCGAATGAATAACCACAAAAGCCACGTTCGCAACAAAATCAATGCAAAAGTCGTCAATCACTGCAACTCGAACGAACATTTGGTTGAATCCCTCGAGATGTTACCGAAAGAATCTAACCTAGGGATGGACAGACATAGAGCGCACAAATGAGAAACGATACTGGATACGCATTCTCACTGTATAATACATTTCTTTCTATGTACTGGATTGTCATGGTGTAACGTACTTCTCAATGTATACTTTTTTTTCTCACAGTATTCTGCGTTTTTCACTACATTTGGAATTTGCCTAGATGAAAATATCTAATCTTCCCGTTGTAATCTTGTCAAAATTACAGCCTCTCGTTGGTTTTGCACCCGACGCAAATTTTGAGCTATCTACCCAAGTAAATCCATTATTATTATTATTATTATTATTATTATTATTATTATTATTATTATTATTATTATTATTATTATTATTATTATTATTGTTGTTGTTGTTGTTGTTGTTGTTGTTGTTGTTGTTTTTGTAAATTATCCCGACATACAATTATCTTAATATATTTCCTTCAGGACTCTAACTCTACAGGATAAACATTTCTGGTATCGATACCTCCCCACACTTCGTTTCTGTCTTTTGTTCACAACTTAGTATCAAGTCAAAACATACTGGTTCCCGATGAGATAGACAAGAACCCGCTCGACTATTATTCCTGCACAGCTTCGTAATGTTATATCTCTTTTTGTAAATTGCCCCAAGTAATTCTAACGTGTTGGAATCCAGATGTTTTCTTTGATATTGTGTAAAGTGTTTGTTTTGTATATGTAAGTTGTTTTTTTTTTGTCCTTGACGAAGAGTTCGTTTAGCCCAAACGTTGGGAAGCCGTTTGGAATTTACGCAGGTTCCGCACACATACCAAGCCTAAAAGCCTTTATTGATACCAAATATCAAACGTCGTTTCTAAAGATTCTAAATGGAGGCGGCCTGTGGGTGATTTAATCACCATGAGAAAAAAATCACTGAAGGACTATGCAAACTGTTGACCCCGAAATCGATCATGTCATAGACGGGGCTGTTTGATGTTTATGTTTTTGATTTCTGCAGTTTTAAAGTAAAATTAACGGCTACTAAAACAAATGGCTACTAAATTATCTATTTTTAGCATCACGTGAGCCATGATAATCAGAGCACCTAACTCTATTTGATTGTATTACTCAATAATCCTCCTTTGTACCCCACCCACATGCGATTTTAACAACAAAATGCAAAAAGGATTCAAAGTTTTTAAAAAATTCGCAAGACTTAGTTATTTTGTTACTGACTTAGCATTGTTTCCAGAGGGCCGTAACAGAGAGTCCCTAAAACTGTTATTGTGTTCACTTTTGAGGCCAGAAAGGGGGAGGGAGTTCATTGTAAACATTTAACGTTCTCTATATCTTCCTAGGAATAATTAATTTTCAATGACGGGAATGGATTTATTGGACAAAATATATAAAAATTAAAAACTGTATCATACGCATCCAGTATATAGCAATATCTAGTTTTAATATTTCTAAAAGAAAATGAACAAGATTAAAAAGGCAAAAAAGCGGCGTAACGATCATGTTGATGAGTTATTTGGACATAATTCTCAAAGTCATGGTAATTTAAGAAACTATTCATAGGAGCATGTTAATAAAAAAAAAACCTTAATGTTTGGATTGAAACGTAAACAATACGACCGTGTTAGACATCCCCTGGTTATAATCAGGTTAGAAGTAATAATGAATAAAATGAACAAGTTTTGTACGTCGTTCTAAAGCCTTTTTATTTTCAAACCGTTGAAGATGGGGTTAGCTTGGAAACTGCTCGGATGAGAGGGGTAGACGAATACTGTAGCTCTTAACATTTAAGATATTGTTTTCATAATCGGCTGATGAAGATAGAAATTTTATCGCTACGGTTTTAGGAAATTATATTCAGTACATGATTCTTGAACAGGACAGCACTTGGGCTACTAGTGAAGTTGCCACTCTTGTCAGATTTTGATGGTTTATTTCCTGATAAAATTTTAAATTTTGTACCGTATTATAAACTCAAACACACACACACACACACACACTCTCATATTGTATACAGAGACATGTTTTGTACCATGTTATATACACCGATATGTTTTTACCATGTTTTGATATGTTTTGTGCAATGTTATATACACCGATATTTTTATAATATATTTTGAAGGAAAAAAAACTGTTCTTCTTGCAAAATAAGACGTGCTTCAGTTTTAATGATTATTTTATTTTTTAATTACTGATAACTTACTGACGACCCGAATAAATTTGTACGAGATTTTCTCGGCGAACAAAAATCAAATTATTATCTGTTGTAAGGATCGATGCAGTTATCTATAGTGATTGATATAAACTAGATATTTTTAGATAAAAGCTCTGTCGGTTAATGCCATCACAAAAATCGATATATTGTCTCTGAAGTTGCGACACATCTTTGAAGAAAAATCAATAAAGTTGTTAACGTAAATAGAAATATGTTGTTATGGACTGGCAGTCACGAACGGGATTTATTTATTTCCCATAAAGTAAACAAAACTTTACAATAATTAATAGTTATGCTAAATGTATACTAAGAACGGTAAGAGTAAACTGTCCCTTTTGGTTTCTAGTAAACTCGTCGAGCGAGTAATTCTTTATATGTTATATACATGATTAATTTGCGTATGATAGTATTATTTAGTTGCCATGAGATCAACGCCCTCTGATTGTCCTCTCAATATCTCTTTTCTTTATCCCTTGATGCATCTATTATAGAGGTATTCCGTATAACTCGATATTTTATCCTCTTGGTAGACACGTAGCATGGTTCAGTTTCACTGACCGGTACATGGGTAGTGATTACGAATTTAATGATACTTTGAACATGTTTGTATTTTTCATGGCAAATACAATCCAAACTTAGCAATGTTCTTTTTTTTATAAAATAGTTGTAATGGTCATAAATTATTTTCGATTATTACAAAAATATAATTATATTTATGAACCTTTGATGACCTTGTGCCATCATTGCGGCTGAGCGCGATGTGATGGAAGCTAGAACCAAATCAAAACCTTTTGCAAAAAATTAGGATTAAAAATAGAAACAAAATTGTTTCATACAATTAGTTATTTACTAACGTATATTAATGTGTTAAGTGCATATGTTCCATTGCAAGAGAATCATCCCAAGAATTTCTTGAGAGCACTTGTTTTCTGTTTTGTTATTGTGTAATCTATCTAGTCCACTAAATATGTTCTTAATTGTTGAGTTGGTGTGTTCTTGTTTACTGGCGCTCTGTGATAAATATCTTCCTTGGATGTCGGAATCCCACTCAAAATTTCCATGCTAATTATATCAACAGCGGAGCCAGTTAATTGTAGGTTTCTGTGTCCAAATTGTGAATTGTAATGAACATATTATCTAATGTCTGCACAGATTCTTTTTACAAGGTGTCGTCTATAGTGTAAGCTTAGTCATTCTTTTTAGTTTCAGTTTTAGATAACAACTTATACAAAAATTAACAGACAAATAGCAAAATCATCTACTATAAGGCACGCGCCATTTAATTTTTGGCCGTAGTTTGTGTCAGTTTTGACATTTCCTTTCGAACCGAGATATTTTATTTTCTTTGATAGCGAATAAGTTTTCATTAAAATACTATAAATGATATAATTTTGTTCTAATTTGCTATAAATCAAAGCAAAATATTTTTCCAGCTATTTTAGATGCATATGCTTCAAGAATGTAATCTCAGACCCCTTTCTCAGAAAATGTAATTATTGATCCCTGATATATCTGCGGTATACAGTGGTACATATCGCTGTATGTTCAGAAATAACTGTTATACCATGGTACAAAATTTGTCTTTGCAGCCAGCTCTGCTGGTCTACGTTATATTTGTACGGACGAAGAACAATATGCCACACAATACTCCACATTCAGATGCATGTATGCAACCAGTCGGTCATGTGGAATTCTGAAGTTAGTCATTAAATTTTTAGTAGCATTTGCTTATTTTTAAACTGATGCCAACTGAGAAAACATAAACAAATGTTTATTGCTGTTTACTAATTTCAGATCTTTTTCTTGGCCATGTGAGCAATATACAGTGATGACGTTTAAACTCGTTTAATACAATGACTATTGCGACAGATTAAGAAGATAAACAAGTTTCCATCTCTGTCATATACATTTCGTTTGATGACTTAAATATCAAATGTGCTGATTAATGCACTTTATGTGTTGATCAATACACTTTATGTGTTTGTCAATATACGTTATGTGTTTGTAAATACACTTTATGTCTTTGTCAATACACTTTATGTGTTTGTCAATACACTTTATGTGTTTATCAATTCCTATTTATGTGTTTACAATACACTTTATGTGTCACTCTTTTCACATGAATCTGATTTTGTATGAGTTATAACTTTGGCCATTTCAAGAAACAGTAGGCGTGTAAGTAGGAATTTTTGCGTGTAAATAAGAATCTTGATGAGTGAATAGGAATCTTGGTGTGTAAATAGGAATCTTAGTGTGTGAATAGGAATCTTGGTGTGTGAATAGGAATCTTGGTATGTGAATAGGAATCTTGGTGTGTGAATAGGAATCTTAGTGTGTGAATAGGAATCTTGGTGTATAAATAGAAATCTATGTCATGATACAAAACACATCGTTTAGTTTAACCGATGATGCTAAACTTCAGTAATCGAAACAAAAAATAATGTTTTCCACTGCTGTGTACAATAACTTTCTAAATGGCAGACGATCTAGTGATTAATTCTCATATATTCTTCAGAGAGAGAGAGAGAGAGAGAGAGAGAGAGAGAGAGAGAGAGAGAGAGAGAGAGAGAGAGAGAGAGAGAGAGAGAGAGAGAGAGAGAGAGAGAGAGAGAGAGAGAGAGAGAGAGAGAGAGAGAGAGAGAGAGAGAGAGAGAGAGAGAGAGAGAGCATTCCTGCTTAATACATAGAAGCTGATGATCATTTCGTATCATACTGAACGTAAAATAAAGTGAAACAAAGTTTGTTGCATGTTTTACTTAATCTCGTTTACCTAATACAACGAACGTTTGAATTAAATGGCCATTGAAAGTCACATGCGGTTACCTTCTGGCAAGATGGTTAAACGTAACGTTGAAAACAGTGAATGAATATGGTTTGACTTTTGCCACTTTTGTGACTGCTACACGAGTCTTCTATTAAGAGACTGAAGATTTCTTATTGAAATAATTTGCATCTAGATAACACACATTTGAATATATATGTACTCATTATGCATAGATGAGAATTTGCGAATTTATCTATCCAAGCAATGAACACTGAGAAAAGCAGAAACTATGTGACAAAGGCAACTGACAACCTGTTTTGTGAAGTTCTCTTTCAATGTATGTTGTTCAATAGTCTGTATTTTTTCCCCTTAATACTATGGCATTTAGGACTTAAAATAATTTAGATGGATAGGACTGTATTCATTATAGATGCCTAAACTTCTTAAATGTGGGCCTATCAACAGCTAATGTAATTAGTATATATAATTAAAAATGTTGATTTAAAAAAAAATATTCCGATGATAACTATAGCCATTTCTTACTATTTGTGACTACTATATACTATATTTTATTAGTGTATATTTTTTCTCATGGCGTGCTGTATTTCTAACGTTACATTGTACTTTCACGATCGCGCTGTATATTTTTCGCATGGTGTGCTGTATTTCTAATGTTACATTGTACTTTCACATTCGCGCTGTATATTTTTCTCATGGTGTGTTGTATTTCTAATGTTACATTGTACTTTCACGTTCGCGCTGTATATTTTTCTCATGGTGTGCTGTATTTCTAAAGTTATATTGTACTTTCACGTTTGTGCTGTATATTTTTCGCATGGTATGCTGTATTTCTCGCCGTATTAGACATTTTTCAATGTTTGCTGTATTTCACGTGTATAATGTTGTTTTCATGGTATACTGTCTTCTCACTGCATAATACATTTCTCACTATGTACTGGATAGTCATGGTGTAACGTAAGTCTCAATTTATACGTTTGTTTTCTCACAATATTCTGCGTTTCTCACTACACTATAATTTTAGCAATATGCCATATTTCTCACGGTGTTCTGTATTTCTCAGTACATACCAAATATCTCAGTTTATTTTTTGTCCCTGTTTACTTTGTTTTTGATATCACAGTATATTTATTTCTCACATGTTATATTCCTCGCTGTTTTTTGTTATTCCTCACTGTACTACATTTCGCACTGCCTAATGTTTTTTCTCATCGTGTACGGTATTTCCCACGATATGCCGTATTTTTAACTGTATATGTTATTTCTCACTGTTGTACCTTGTTTATATATATATATATATAAATATATATATATATATATATATATATATATATATATATATATATATATATATATATATATATATATATATATATATAATTTCTTTATTGTATTTCTCACCGTATACTGATTTTTTCCTCACTATATTATATTTCTCATTACATACACCTTTTGCTGTAATTCTCACCGTATTTCATCTGCTGGGGGAAATTTTTCGCTCACTATCGATCAATATATACATTATTCATTGCTATAATACCAATAACGACAATCACTGTCGGTTTCTACGAAAAGAATAATGAGAGAGCATTTTTGATGAATTGATATGTCCTGTTGCAGTATTACTTATTCACATTTTTTGCCATCTACGTTAGGAGTATACTTTCATCACCAGGCGATCAATATTTGATTTTTTTTTTAACAGACCAAAGAGGACTAAGAAAGACTTACCTGTAAACAGCTTTTGATTACGCGTTTTGTCCTGATCTTTTTCTTTTGAACATGATTTCACAATATTCATATAAATAATCTGAGACCTACATACGTACATTCTACTCATATAGTAATGCTTCATTTGCCGCAATGATATTTAGAATTAGTGCATCTTTTGATCAGTATGAAGTTTGATTTTTCGACCCATTTCTCACAAGGTTTCCATAGTATTATAGGTCTGTGAAAATTTATTTGCTTTGGGTTCTCTGAGAGCATTTATCATGGTGCCATTGGGAAATGAACTGATGGTTCTATTTAAATCTATTGATTTTATTTATTACATTTCAGATTGTTCTCAATCAGAACTCCAAATTAAATATGGGAGTCTGTCAGATGGATGCAAATTAAGAAAAATCTGAAAAGTTACGTGATTATAGTTTCACCTCAGTTAAAATATAAACTGTGCACAATTTGGCACTTTTTGATCGAGCTTGAGTCTCACGTTCGAAACATTTGGAATGATATGGCATGAGATTGTTACTTGAATTAGATAAGTAAGGGTATATCATAGAGAAAAAAATTAACCAGCTGATCATAAAAATGAATTAAAGAAAGTGTGTCCTGAGACAGATAGATAGACTGGGATTATGAAAGAAAACCTATTTTTGAATAATACTAAATCCACAAATGGCTATTGACAGAAATATGAAATGATGATTAATAACACTCAAAAGTCTTTTGATAATTTCATCATTGGCTTTATATGCGTTCCCTCGGCTTCTTTACAGTTATTATCCGTTATATCGTTGGCAAATGGGCCAGTTCTCAAGGGATTTTCAATCATAGAAGAAAGAAAGTAATAATAACGTACATGTTAAGATTGACCTTGTTAAACTATGGAGAATAACGGAAGATAACGTTTACATACCTTTCCTGCAATTTCTTAGAATCTTTTTGTGGGAAAGCAGAGGCGGTATGTTGTAAATAATGTGATATCTATTGCTACAGATCTTTTTTGGACAATGCGATAATTGAATACTTCTGTTTTGGAAAAACATCGTTTTGAAGACGTGTCTTTGGAAACCTATGGAACCATGTAAATCGGTTCCTAACATTACCATTGTTTGTTTCAGTTAATTTAAAGATGTCAACTTCTCAGACAATGCTACTGAATCTCCAGAAAGGTTGATAGATGATTAAAATCATGGAGAAGTATGTTACAAGAGTAGTAGAAACAGCTTCAGTCAAAGTAATAATATGTTGCTACACACTACATTATTATTATTAGTAGTAGTAGTAGTAGTTATCGCGGTGTTTATAACACTATCAACATGTCTTAAAATCTCATTTGTAGTTTCTTTTCAGCAAGCAGACTGTAGCCTTAATATTTTGACCTTGACACACGACAAGTCTATGACCTTGACTACTCTGTGCCTTGACATTAACTATTATACGTATTTTACAAATGATTCAGATATAAAATAATATATTTATATAAGAAAAATATGTTTTCTTTCTTGAAAAATAATTGTATCAATATAAACTATAAAGGTAACTCGTCTGTATAAAATCCAAATCTTGTCTTTTATCTTAGTTATCATAGTGATTTTAATGGCATAGATTTCAAAAAAGGAAAGCTTGTGAAAAGAGCTGTTGTAAACAAGATGATTGAGTAAATGTTCGAAGGCAGAGTGTGGAAAATAGTTGTCCTTTTTTTCTTTTGATGAATCTGTGGTGATTATTCACAAGGAATGTTCTTCAGAATTCTTCAGGTAAGTGTGGCTTAAACTTTTCTCGTACATTTCAAGTCGTATGCACTTGTAAAAGTTCAACAGCCATATTTTTTGTAAATCAAATGTTGTAATAAAAATTGCTTAGGTGACTGATTAATCTGTCTTGCTTGCTTATCCGTGTCAAGCCATAGTTTAGCTGAGAATAGATAATTAAGGATTTTCTTTTTTCTATTCTCACCTTCGCTAATAAAATTACATGGCTTTTTTATATGGGTGCTTCTGAGAAGCCATATGACGTAATACGAATAATGACTGGAGATGATGAACTATTAGGTACGATGAAAACAAAAGGTAATTAATATTGCATGAGAACTTAGTTTTCCTCTTATTGTTTTGTTTGTTTTATAGGGGTCTTTGTTACTCTAACTTTCCAATGTTTTGTGCTACTGCAATAATTAAAATAAAAAAGTTGTGACCACAAGGGTCGAAATTGAATGTGGCAGTCACATATAATATCAGGCTCTTTCTCGTCAATCTCTTGGTCTGGATAACGCTCCTATGACGAAATAGCAATATGAAAGTATACAACACACAGCATGCATAATACTCTTTCATCTCTGTTACAAAGATACCCGGACGTTTTATTGCTGTGTGATCACTATTGCAAAATCAGAGTTAATTTATAGCTGCTCGGTGCCAGTTTATGGAAAACATTTGAGATAATAATTGTTACATTCCTGCAAAAGGAACTCCCACTTGTAAAGCACATAAATACTGTTTAAAGGTTGGTGTTTGAATGACATTGAATGGTTCTTGAATGGTTTGCTGTTGCATTGATGCTTTTGGATTTTAAATTATGTGTGTGTGTATGTGTGTGTGTGTGTGTGTGTGTGTGTGTGTGTTGGTGTGTGATTTAGATTTGTAACGTATTAAAAAATTTCAGTCATATTGCTACGATGCCTGCAGAGTGGCAGTTCATAGTGATATCTAGCACTGAGACGTCATGCCGCATACATCTAGCATGATGTCCCACTCAGTCGATTCATCCTACCACCAGGCCGACCAGTCATAATACTAGTCTCTTAATGCTGAGCGCCTAGCGAGGGAGCTGTTAGTTCCGTTTTTTATAAGTCTTTGGTAGGAGGCTCTAACCACTAGGCCGCCAGAGCGGTCTAAATCCTGATGATTAAAAAAAACACCAAGAAAATGTAATGGTGATTTCACCTGACCAAAGCGCCAGCATAAAATAAACTGAATAGACAAATACGATCAATGATTTGGCAACAAAATACTTTTGGCCTGACTTCTCAGGTTTACCACATCAAAGCGTCACAAAAATCGTGGCCATTGGCTTATTATCAGTGGTGGTGGTGGTGGTAGTTGCGGTAGTAGCAGTTGTAGTAATATGATGCTATGGATGCCAGAAGGATTTAACACAATATGTAAAACTCAGTTTTTGATCTTTTCGGAAACGAAGTTTTCAAACTACGTCATAAACTGTTAGTGCCTAGAAATCACTGTAAACTTTTCAGTTCTAATAGTCTTCAAATTAATTAATTTTTAATAAAGAAATGAAACATTTTTAACATTCAGCTTTAGCGGGTTAAAAGAGACGTGTTAGATATAAATGACAGTGTATTTGATTACAATTTAAATCCCTACAGAGAAATCTTAAAAGACAGACAGCTGTCGTTCATTATAGATTCAACTCTTTGATGCTCTGGAGCACATTGTTTATTTAAACTTTTGATCACCTTCCTGCCTTCCTGAGAGTTAACATTCAATATTAACTAAAACTAAAATATTAACAAACTTCGTTATTACAAATTAATAGCCAGTCGGCTGTCTCTCTAATCCTTTCGCTGTTTGAACCATGTGTTTTACCAATATCTTCTTATTCTGCGAGTTTACAGCTAATAAATCTAGATGCAAATAAGGACAGTTCAAAAGAGAACAATCTTTTCTCCCACTATGTGTGATCCACACATAGAGAAGAGAATCTTCCAAAATCGATGTCAAAACAAGCCACATGAGTGTAAAAGGAAATTACTCTATTTTTCCATGATAGTCGGTGTTACAGTCGTAAATCGATACTATTATTAAATCCATGTCTCACTATCGATTCATGCTAAATTGTCTTGAAATTAGCTTGTCTGTCTCACTTGATTCTTACTACATTGTCATAAAATTAACTTGTTTATCTCACTATTGTTTCATACTAAATCGCATTTAAATTATCTTGTCTGTCTCACTATCGATTCATATTAAATTGGTTTTAAATTGGCATGTCTGTCTCACTTTCGATTCATACTAAGTTGTCTTTAAATTAACTTGTCTGTCTCACTATTGTTTCATGCTATGGTAAGTTGACTTTAAATTAACTTGTCTGTCGCACTCTCGATTCATACTAAATCGTGTTAACATTAACTTGTCTGTCTCACTGTCAATTCATTCCAAATTGCCTTTAAAGTAACTTGTATATTTCACTATCGATTCATACTAAATTGTATTCAAATTAACTTGTCTGTCTCACTCTCGATTCATACTAAATCGCCTTTAAATTAACTTGTATGTCTCACTATTGATGATTTAAATCAACTTGTTTGTATTCTTCAAGATCATTAAATACTCCTTGAATATGAAATATTTAACACTTTTAGTTTTGACACTTTTTTATTATCTTATTCTTTCTTCCAAATTTGCCAAGATCGTTTCAGTACTCTTGCAAAATAAAATGAACATTTGAGGTTTTCACATTTTCATTGTTTATTTCTCACTTTCGTATTTATTGCATCAGTTCTCATGGGTTTTAAACTAATTATACATTGTTGTGCTGACTCTTGTTTTTATATGACAGGAACGTTCTCTCTCTCTCTCTCTCTCTCTCTCTCTCTCTCTCTCTCTCTCTCTCTCTCTCTCTCTCTCTCTCTCTCTCTCTCTCATTTGCTTTGCTGATCCTTGATAAGCTGGCATGATGTTTTATAGACCTCTAAAATTAAATCTGATAAGATTCCTTACTTCAGGCAGTTCGTTACTTACAAATACAAAAAAGTTAAACAGATCTGAATACTTTCTAAACACATAATCAATTTTCTTCAAACACCATATTATTCGTATCACATAATCAATATAATCAAGATATGGGGATGAAAAAGTCACCTTAGTTCGGAATTTTCTTTGTAGAATATTCCATTCCAGTTAGAATTCACTAACTTGCCCATGCCTTACTGCCAGCGACAGCCTATTAAATATATTCCTACTTGAAAGCCTTAGTATCTACGACAAAGATGATACATTTTAAAGTCGTAATATATTTATAATTCTCTTTTCAAATGTTGTTTGTACTATTTTCTTGCTCTCTGTTAGAAACATATTGTAAGTTTAAATAAAATATTTAAAATAAAGACTCAATCTTTACTCATTATCATAGTATTTACAATTTTCATGAGTCCCTAAAACACGTATCTTTGAAAAATAAAAGTGTATAAAAGTTGTAGATGGGCAAAGTTTTTGTTCTCTCTCTCTCTCTCTCTCTCTCTCTCTCTCTCTCTCTCTCTCTCTCTCTCTCTCTCTCCTGGTATTTGCTATTCATGCACTTCTTAATTTAGTCAGAGAAAAATATTGAACGTTTTCCTTTGTTATTTGTATTTGCTTCTATCCTGTGTCTAAACCAATATAATTCAGCTTCACTAATATCAAAATGAAATTGACATTTGATTATATGGGACTGTTATTTCTAGCTTATCGGATTATAAAACAACATGGCGTTCCTTGACCTGATGTTTTAATGTGCAATTAAAAATTCCGCTTGAGTTTTTGTGTGCCGATCTAATCACGTCCGTAATTTAGTATGCTTGGTATTGAAAACAGCAGAGAATCAATATTCATTCTTTCCGACAAATCGATTCTTCTCCTTGCATTAAAACCTCATGGAGAGAATTTCAGTACTAAAAAATGCAGTTGATTCGTTCATTGTTAGAGCTCGTATGTGACCGGAACAGGGACGATAAACAGGTAGTTTCTGTTGCAAAAAAAAAAAACAGTTGAAAATGGGACTGATTGTGAAGTATACAAATAAAGTTAGCAGGGAGGACTAACCTTTATAGCATTAATTTCTAACTAAAGCTAAAGTTCCGTTTTGGCACTTTTTAGTTCTGTTACAATGTCAAGAGATAAAAGCCTCATTGTTCCATATAAGAAAGAAGATTCGGTTGGTGTTAAGATCTCACTGAAACCATTAAACATGTTCTTTAGGGAAAGTAAGGTAAACATTTTATAGCGAAACGTGTGATTTGAACATACATTATTGTCCGAAGGTGGCTGAACTTTTACGTTTGCACACATCTTCCTTTTGTAGAAAAACTAAAGTATCTCATGCTAAGTGTTGATATGGCCCTGAATTTTGATTTTCCGAACGACTCCACCGGTTCCAAGAAATCTTGCTCTTGAATGAAAAAACAATTCCAATCGTTAAACTTATAAACAAGCGACCCAGTTTTCCATACAATTTCAACTGCAAATTAATCTTTTTTTGCGCACATTATGAAATTTTCTTTAAATTTAAATTCTGAGATACTATTTAATTTCTAGTATACATGTGTACTGTTGGTCTGATGTATTTATTTCCTGTAACAATATTTCACCACCATTTGGTGTGAAAATTCAGATTCATCTATTCCCAGAAGAGACAATAATTTGAGGCCAACATACTCTGCACAATCTACCATTGTCATGGTTTTTCACTACGACTTACATCAAATTGACCAATATGAATATTTGAGCAATAAATCTTGTACCGCTGTAGAACTTTCATTAGAAATTTCAATCTATTTTCACTCGAGTTAGTTCAGAGCGCTCACTGTATTATGTTCATCATTGCTACAGCTATGTATGGTCTTAAACTAAGTAACATAAAAGAGAGAATACCGACAAGTTAAGTAAATTTCAACAATTATTGTATTTCACTAGAATATAAAGTGAAAATTTAACGAAGAACATCCTGTATTGTGAATTAAACTCCAGAGTTCTAAAAATTCTATCACAAGTCCAAAACTATGGATTATTCCAATTGAATTCCAATGGATTATTCCAATTGAATTCCAATGGATTATTCCAATTAAATTCCAATGGATTATTCCAATTGAATTCCAGTGGCATTCCAAAACTATGGATTATTCCAATTGAATTCCAATGGATTATTCCAATTGAATTCCAATGGATTATTCTAATTGAATTCCAATGGATTATTCCAATTGAATTCCAGTGGCATTCCAAAAGAATTCCAGTCTTAAATGTGCTGATACCAATGGCCTTGAACAGGGATATTCTACTGACAAACTTGATGTATCACAATGATACAATCCAAAATGTCTCAAAAGTACCTCACAATAATTCCAAGACAGTGGATTAGTCCAAAAGTATTTTCGAGCACTTTGTAATTTCAATCAATAATATAAACAAATAAATCCTCTCAAATTAAAACTGAACACAACTAAATGACTGACTCCAGTTCAGATATTAAGATAAGAATAAATAATTCGAATATAAAAATCTTAATATTAAAACCTAAGACACAACAAGAGGACCGTGATGAGGATCCAAAGTTCATTTCCAGAACATTTTAAGTTAAAAACAAGATCAGACATATTACAAAAACTTTCGTAAAGAACATTGCAGACATCAGGTAGACCGGGAATTCCCGATGAGAAAACCAATGTCCTGAACTCAAATCCAAGTAGACATATTTGCCTACAAATAATAATAATAATAATAAAATGATGTACAATCACATACAAAAGGTAGCTCGATAATATGTTGTTTACAGAAGAAAAAAAATCTATAAGGTAGGTCAAATTCCTACTCTTAATTATGGTAAAATGTCAGTCTCATACAATACAAATTAAATATACATGACAATCTGGTCAAAATTATGTACGTTTTCTTACTTATGTCTGATTCTTGATTTACCGTTTGTACAGACTTCACCATCAATGTTTTTAATACACCTTATACAATAATTTCCACATTTCATCTTATTGATTTGCCTCCTAATTACTACACGATGATGATTCCATATTGATTTTCGATTTTGGTTTTAATACATAAAATCATCTGTCAGATTTATATTACTTTATACTGACATCCCAACTCGTAACGAGTCTTTTAAGTCCAAAGAGCCTTGCAATAGATCTTCATTATTTTGGCATTTTTCCAAGTATCAATATTTTTTACCTTTATATCAAGACAGGTGCATAAATGGAGTTTATTGCATAGTTAAGATTTATTTCTCAACCTCTATTGGATTCATGTTCGCATAATATGAGAAAACTAAGCCAATAGAGAAATTTATATTGAATACTTTAATAAAAAATGACCTTCCAACTCACTACATAACTAAAGATTCCAGTTTGCAAAGTTATGACGTCTTAACACCATAGAACAAAACTGAAATCTTGATGTCGTAGTTCGTATCAGTATTGATGCCTTTTTTCCCACTCAAACATAATTGCTTTAATTAAACCAAAGAAAGACAAAGAAAATAGATCTCCAGACGTAATCATGAATTCTGTCTCAATATTAAGCTTTTAACCAAGCTTTTTGTGTGAAATTTCCCTATATCTAAGTAAGTCTTCCTGTTCTTATCTCAATTACACAACCACCGTTGCCCACACAGACACCAAAAGATGTGACTCGGTATTTCCTTCGGCACTTTTCTGGAGCAGACATTCCCAATTTGACGCGTGCTGATAAATATTTAACAGGAACCAATAATGTATTTACGTGTTGCTTCCCTGGGCTGCTGTCCTTGTTGCCCCGCATGTACTGAATTTAATCAAAGAGCAGATTTGTAGATATTTGTCTGTTTAACACTTGCCAGAGTACCGCTCCACAAAGAATTATTGCCTCAAATAATACATTCAAGGCAAATGTAATGCAAAATCTCCGTTTGCTACTGTTAAATATTACAAATGAGCATTCGTGAATACTTTAATATAAAAACCATTTTTGAATTTGAAAGGACTTTTACAAAGATTACAACTATGTTTGCATAACTTTGTTCTGCTATGAGAGTAGAATATGTTTTCAGTCATGGCTTTTGTGGGTAAATCTTTATTAAAGGTTTTGAAAATTTGCAGTGACAAGACATTTCGGTGTAAACTTGTTATATTTTGACACAGGCGTTTGCTTCACGATCGGTCTGAAGATTTATGTTAATTTAATCAAAACAAAGACAAACGTAGGGTGGAAGACGGCATAACAAATCTGTTGATCATCTACGTTTTTCTCCTATTTTCAGCGATATACACAACAATTTATGAAGCAGGTTGGAAAAATCTTTTTTTATAAAATTGTTAATGGCATTGTATGCTACATTTATTTTAAACTTGACTTAATTTTATGTTTATTTTTTTCTTTCTTTCTCTTGGTACGTTAATATTTTCGTGCCAATATTGAATGTCTTCTCTATCTTTCCACATTCCTGTGTTTAGAATGCTAACTTCTCTTAAAGATCCTAACCTTTATAGACACGTATCAAACATCCATGTTTAATAGGAGTAGGAAGATACGGTGGTATATATTCAGTCTATATATTTGTATGCCACGTTAATGTCTTATAGCTTTGTGGTATGAAAGGAATGCATCCCACTTTAAACGCCTCTAATCGGAATAAGATGTGCATTCAGAAATATATCTGTATTTATTATGGTAGGGTCCCTCTTGATATTGGGGCAGGAAGCAAACACAACTTTCCATGAAAGCAAAATTGCTTTGCTAAAACGTACTTCATTTGTTCATTTGAAATAATGAATTTTCCCATTGATGTCACACAAATGAATATCTTACGTATCCAATTATCAGAAGAAAAAAAAAACAACACGAAGAATCAGAATCTCTCTCTCTCTCTCTCTCTCTCTCTCTCTCTCTCTCTCTCTCTCTCTCTCTCTCTCTCTCTCTCTCTCTCTCTCTCTCTCTCTCTCTCTCTCTCTCTCTCTCTGTGTGCTTGCTCATGCGATCGTCTGACTACCAATGATTGTTCAATAATTCATATTGTAAATTACCAGCATATTCATTGTTGTAGTAGTTGCTGGCACGTCATTCACAATTTAAATCCCAAGTCAGTTCTGATAATATGTAAATGAAACTGTTCCACAGTTAATTGTTTGTCGAATTCTTCTTCACATTCGACTGTTAAATTAAATATGGCTGTCATAACACATGCACAAGTATCAGAGGGCACCTAAACAAACATAAATATTTTATTTATTTTATTGACAATAATCGACTTCAAAAATGTATATTTGCAGAAAAAGCAGGTTGTATTTATATTACTTAGACCTGTTCTACTGTCTTTAGATTTCATTAATTTTAGACTTTGATTATGAAAAGATGACGTACTATGAGCCAGTAAAATCTGCCTTATCTCAGCGAGAACGATGCTTCAAACAAGTCGACCAGTGTACTGAAGTTGCCTTACGTCACTGCGAATGGTATTCCATATTATTATATGCTCATCTTTTTTTTTCTCCGTTAACTTTACAGTGTCAGAATCGTGCAATATTAACCGATATTGAACACCTTCATACTGTATCCCGCGTGCAAAGGAACTATTTTCTAACGTAAACAATTTTTTATGAATGAACTAAAGCAGATATTTCATGGACGGCTACATACCAGCAAATGTTTCATAGACTGACACATACAAACTGCTTTGGCACATTCCGCGTTTACTTTTTTGATACAATGTTTCAAATTTAATTATATATTGACGCTATACAGGTTCCTCACAATAAAATGCAAGTTATGCACATAAACTGTCCTCTTTAGCTGTTAATAAAAATGACGAAAATATACTTACAATTTTACAACCTGAATTTCCTCAAAAAATATGTTTTCGTAGGTCTGTAAATCTGAATTAGATGAGCCATGTCATGGATTCTCAAGATTGATTACACATTTTGAAATTGTACTGTAATTTCGAGTATATTCCAAATGTAGCTACATCCTCCTTATTGCACTCAAAATGAAATAAACATTAAATTCCACAGCGTGTTTTCGATAATTGCATTGGAAAGGCTTCATAATTTTCCCACATTGTGATCTGAATCATTCAATGACAGAAAATAAACACGCATGCCGATGTCAGCACAATTCAAAACATTAAATTGGCAGACGCTGGAAACCAATGCAAGTCACTTCATGTAGATAAATCCAGACCATAATCAAAGAATTGCGTTGAATCGACAAATATACGAAAAGGTATTCATTCCAAATCAAAAGAAAAGTTGTTGAAATGCGTATTCATCAACAATATTACTCCAAATTTCAATTTTAAGTAGAGCAAGCGCCATTTTTTTCGAAACTTACGTCTAGCGCGCGACCAACTTCATATTTATCTAGGCGGAGTTATGCGCTCATTAATAATGTTGTGTAATGATCCATCAACGCTTATGTATTTAGTTCGGAATACGGTGTACATTTAGTTAATTTGTTTCTTTCAGTATATTTTGGTTTATATATTTAAGCCTTGGGAAGAATAAGAAATGCGCATATAATAAAAAGGTTACTGTATTTGTATGGGAAAATATGAACTCGTTTTGTTTGAAGGATATACTGCACTCCCAAGGTCGTGCAGTATATCCATCCGAAAAACTCGTTCATATTTTCCCATACAAATGCAGTAACCTATAATTATTGGACCTGTATATTGAAAGCTGCCTTATAATCAATGGGAATGATGTTCCATAAAAGTGGACAAGTTCATTATGTCACTGGGAACGATGTTACATATATGTTGACCAATCTATTGCAAGTTGCCATATGTAAGCAGAAAAAATGTTCCATACGAGTTCACTAGTATATCGAAAGCTCTCTTAAATAGGCTTCTTGAACTTCAATGTTGGAGTAGCAGCAGCGTCTCCTTGTTGAATGATATTACTTAGGGTAACAGGACTAAATATTGTGGACACTTTATATTAGTAACATTTCTATATAAGCCATTTCGTCACGAAAATTATCCATTTATTTATCTAGAATTAAATGGTATGCCCTTTTTTGCAGTCTGAAGAGTTTTTGCATGTTAGAATTAGAATTGGTACCCCAAATCACACAACAATAATCAAAATATGGCGGAATATAATGTTTACAAAGATGACATTATACTGAAAATAAACAAATGTTATAATTTTCTAAAGTATCCATATATAAGAATTAACCTATTCTGAAACCCTTTTAATGTGACTAGACCCTTTTAATGTGACCAGACAGTTAGATTGTTGTCGCGGGAATTGATAAGTCAATGACAGTTCATAGCAAAAAAAAGTTTGTGCACCCGAACCCCAGATTAATACCTGGATTTGTCATGCCCGATAATCATTTTTCACACCAAGTAATGCTCACAGTGCAAAACAAGCTAGGTGACAACTCAAAGAAACAATTTGTATTGAACAGCTTGATGCAATTCAAAATAGTTGCGATTGGTGCAGTTTTTTTATGCTCCTCCTGCATTAAATTCATACGTTTACTGCTTTGGGTTGCTAACTTTTCTTCCAATTAGACTATTTTTATTTCACTGTCTACATGCTACGAAGTAACTATGAGTTTGGAGGGATTGATCTACATACTACATATCAAGAACAACACAAGCCATAAACACCTAATTAACAAATATATCCATATCTTTACTTATTAAACAGTAATATCTGGGGAATAAAGGTCACACAATAGCCTTTAGTTTCAGGGGCCAACTTACAAAATATCCCTTGCCTCCTGAAACCTCCATTTTAAGGGTTTCAAGGACATATCCTCTGTCTGTGAAGAAACACACTCTAAGAAACGCTCAGGTTGCTTTGTGATTTTGTTTTGCTCATCTCTTTGGGGGGGTGAGGGGGTTGCATTTAATGAATTTGACTTATAAACGAGTATGAAAATAGTTATTAATAAG
This sequence comes from Potamilus streckersoni, assembly GCA_016746295.1. Lineage (NCBI taxonomy): Eukaryota > Metazoa > Mollusca > Bivalvia > Unionida > Unionidae > Potamilus > Potamilus streckersoni. The sequence continues at coordinate 638,504 of JAEAOA010001405.1, forward strand.
AACTAATTTAAACTACCTAATGAATCCAAGAATCCTCAGGTTGCGCTTTAAAAAACCGTACTACTACCTTTTAGAATAATTATGGCTATAAGAGCTTGAAACAAATTATTGGAATAACAACTGGTAAATTTGAGCTAGATATGTTCAGCAGGAATGATGTAGTTTGTTCCATTGTTTCTCCGCTCAGTTACAGGACCACAAAATTCTACAGGAATTCTACAAAATATAGAAATATATAAAACTATGCTGATGAAAGTTGTAACAAACATCAGTGAATCAACAAAAATGGATAATGTATTAATTCAGTTAGCTGTTACTAGTTCTTCGAGATTTTTGTCTGATGAGGTAACGGTGTGTTATATGTGGTGATAAACAATTATTAAACCAAAGTTGGGGCCATTCGCGAGCAATATCATCCTGTTTGAGTAACAATGAGAGAGAAATAATGCAATATAATGTTTGAGGTTTATAATGCACGGTTACTCAAAGTAAAAATAAAACTACAATATAATAAGGCTAGAGTTCTTACCTCTATGGTGCTTTATCTAGCAACACAGACCATATGCATCAATGTCCATACACTCCTCATCAGCGAAATTAACCAAACTGTTTTATATTTTACAGCCACGATAATGATTTCACAAAAGTATTCGCCAAACGCACCGGTAGTTTGTGCACTTCCCCTGTCCCATCAATTTTGAAAACGAAAGGTATCAGATATACAATAAAAGGCATAAAACTTCTCCATCAATTTATAATTTCTAATATTTTTGAAGCCAGAGAGTCACTAACACAATCAACTTGTTCATGCTTAAAAGCAAACGAGAGTTTCTTTGCTAATATGGTAGCCATATTTGCGTGGGCGAATCTATGTTTTCAGACAACAGGAATGATGTAGTTTGTTCCATTGTTTTTCCGCTCAGTTACAAGACCACAAATCCTTGTGGCAAAATAGAAGCTTTATGTCGCATGATAATTTCAATGGCTACTATTGTATATTATTAAACTAATTGGTTCGTCCGGGTTAGGAACATTTAGTTGATATTTGAATTTCACTAATTTCTGAAATCTTTAGTGAAAACAGCAGGCTTTTCATTCACAATGTCGTTATCAAACATAGATAGTTTTCTTTCTAACCCAACTCAGGAGCAATTGGATAGTCTGAAGAAAGACGAGTTGCTCTAACTTGCGAAACATTACAATCTTTCGGAGGTAAAAGCTTCCTTGACAAAACAAGACACTAAAAATATTGTGATTCAGTGTTTAGTACAGAAGAATATTTTTGATAAAAGTGTTTTGTCATCAGTTGGTATGCTTATGCTGACATGAAAATCATGGAGCTAATGAAATATAAATTGGAGATTCAGAAAGAACAAATGAAATTAGAATTTTAAAAAGAGGAGAAAGAAAGACAAATTGAATTACAAAAAGCAAATGAAATTACAATTTGAGAAAGAGGAGAAAGATAAATAATTCCAATCAGAAGAAAAAGAGACAGAAAGAGGAGAAAGATAAGAAATTCCAATCAAAAGAAAGAGAGAAAGAATGACAGTTAAAGTTTCAAAAGAACAAATGCAAAGAGGAGAGAGAGAGAGAGAGAGAGAGAGAGAGAGAGAGAGAGAGAGAGAGAGAGAGAGAGAGAGTGAGAGGGGGGTGCGAGCACAAATTGAAATGAAAGAAATAGAGATGGAAAGTAGAGGGCACGATTCCACTTCTCGTACAAGTTCAAGGTTTAACATTGTATGAAATATCAGGTTAGTGCCCCCTTTTGTTCAAAAAGAAGTTGAAAAATATTTTATCCTTTTTGAAAAAAAGTTGCCGAAAATCTGAGATAGCCAAATGAGTATTGGACTCTATTATTGCAAAGTGTACTTCACGGCAAGGCACGCGATGTCTATGTATCTATGTTAGTAGATCCAAGTTTTGATTATAATTTCATTAAGGAATACATCTTTAAGGGTTATGCATTAATTCTTGAAGTTCATCGGCAAAAATTTAGTAACTTTAAAAAGGAAATTAGTCACACGTATGTTGAATTTGCTAGAGAAAAATAATAGTTGTTCAAAAGATGGTGCTCAACTAAGAAACTTGAACATGATTATGAAAGAATCGAACAAGTAGTTTTACTTGAAGAGTTCATAAACTGTGTTTCTGGTGAGGTCAAAATTAGAATTGACGATAATGAGGTTAAAACCATGGAAAATGCTGCTCTTGCTGCTGATGCCTATTCTATTAATCACAAAGTTCCGGTGGTAAACAAATCTTTCAAACAGCAGGCTACTGTTAGAAGAGTATTTCAACACAATACTACTCCTTCTAACGCTCAGTCTAGCACAGTTTCTAAAACTCAAGACTCTGACAGACTTAATTCAAGATCCTTATCTCTACCTATGTGTACCTATTGTAAGAAAAAGGACACGTCATTTCTGATTGCTTTAACTTGAAATTTAGGAATCAGAATCAAAATAGACCTTTTCCAAATGATCTTATTTCTAAGAGGTCATGGTCACGATCATGTATTGAAAACAATACATTTGATGGGTCTGACTATGATACTGAGAATTTTGAATCATTCGTGTCGATGGGTTTTATATCACTCTTGGGTGATTTGGCCAATTCTATCCCTATTAAAATTTTGAGGGATGCAGGATCTTCTCAGAGTTTATTAGTGTCGGATATTTTACCTTCTTCTGAGAAGTCCTGCTCTAATGGGAGTGTTCTCATTCAGGGAGTAGAGTGTGGCTTTGTTAAAGTTCCTCTCCATTGTCTAAATTTATCATCAGACTTAGTTTCAGAACCTGTGAAAATAGGTATAGTGTCTACCCTACCCCTTGAGGCAATTCATTTGTTGTTTGGAAACTATCTGACTGGAAACAAGGTTGTGGTTAATCCACTCGTAACTGACAAGTTTTCTTTGAATCAGAACGTTGATCCTATTGAAAACCAAAACCCTGATTTATGCTCAGCTTGCGCAGTTACAAGAGCTATGGCAAAGAAAGCTCTTTAGAATGATTTGATAAGGAATTTACGTTTGATACGTTTTTTGGTCAGGATTTTGATGAGGTTTTAGTCTTGAGCATGTTTATTGAATAGTACAATCATTTTGATTAAATAAACTCAGACTTTTACTCTAGTGTCAACTGGAAGAGAAATTGGACCCTTTTGAAATTTTTTAAACTACACACACACAAACAAACAAACAAACACAACCACACACACACACACACACACACACACACACACACACACACACACACACACTTTATCTGATCCGGCCCTGGAGGTAACAATGATATCATATATAAAAGAAGATTCTTATCGGTGCATGTCAGGTACTTTCCTTTTATTTCTTGAATGTAACACAGTCTAATATCGTCGGGCAAGAGAAAAATAGTCCAATAAGATGTAAAGCATACCAAAAACAAACCCGTCTGCTAAATCAAATCTAATAAAGATGTCTGGGCATCCCCTAATAATGCAATATGCCGTGAATAATCAATATTGACAACGCTTCCAGTAGATGACACTGTCTATATTTGATGTTAAAATAGCGCTTCTGGTAAAGCACTTACCATGAACTTCTGTTTGCCGAATTCGCGCCTAAATGGTAGCAAACAATCTTTTAAATTATATGTCTTTCATCGCCCAGCATAGAATATCTCTTTTTGAGATTTTTAATTTGAAGAGCTAAGCTTTGTTATATATATATATATATATATATATATATATATATATATATATATATATATATATATATATATAAATCTATATTTATATATATATAATTCTAATTATAAATATATACCAGACAGAAAAGACTATGCTATTCCTGGATTCTGTAGTAGAATCTTGATAATAATGGGCAGAAATGATAGTTTAATACAAACAATACTATCATACAGGTTAGAGAAACTAAATTCGTACTCTACCGAGTTCGAACCCATGTCCGCGAGTAAATGGCACCCATCGCCTTACTTGCACGCACCAACCCATATACCGTCACGACTAAGCACGCATCACCAAAAAATGATGGCACTGAATCGTTGTTATATAAGCTCCTGCGTAACAGACACACTCGCATGACGACCTAGTAATTAATTCTCATATATACACACAGTCGTTCCAGATTCCTATGAAAGAAATCAAGGTATATGGGATTTTTGTTTTACAAAGAATTATAAATATATACCAGACCAGTATGATAGTATTGTTTATATTAAACTATTATTTCTGCCCATTATTATCAAGATTCTACTACAGAATCCAGGGATGGCACAGTCTGTTCTGTCTGGTATATATTTATAATTATTTGTAAAACAAAAATCATATATATATATATATATATATATATATATATATATATATATATATATATATATATATATATATATATATATATATAATCGCCTTTAATGTTCTAAGTTACATCATAGCATTCCACAGAGGTGAAAATAAAATGTTAATATTTGAGATTGCTTTTACTTGAAACTTCTTCCTTTATCTTTTCAGAAACATGTTCCCGGATAATTTAATTTTGTCCTGCTTCACCGGAGTAAGTATTCTTTATTCATTTATCTTTGTTTGTATAATTGCATTCGATAAAATAAACAAGAAAGAGATTAGCTTTATTTTTAAAACGTATCGCTCACAACTAAATAAATACGTGAAGGATATATTCGTTGCAAAAGTAGATATAAGGAAATATTTCACGAATATTTCATTCGCCCTTTCTTCACAAGAACAACGATAACGATACGTCGGTGTTGATTGTGTTTTGAAGATGAATGTGCACAGACTTGATTTGCGAAGTGTTTGTGGTGATCATCCAATCAATACTCCTATTAGCTCATCAAAGGCAATTGGACCTTTATGAGAAAAAGACGTCCTTCTCCGAACCCCATTAGGCCTTGTCTCAGACAATTGGATTTCACAGTAAGATATTTAATTATGGTCGCTGTTTTATTATTTTCTTTTCCTTGCTATCTGCGCTGACAGACTTTTAATGGGTCTGAATAAGAGTCACTCTTAAGTTTTAGTAATATTATATGTCAATTCAAGAAAAGATAAGTCTGTTCTTATTTGAACTAAATTTTGTTTCGATTACTAATGAAACATTCTCTACATTTACAAAATTTATAATTTTAACTTGACTGACATGACAACATTTTAAACTTAAGACAAAACAAAACTGGATTTTGATTGAGCCAACAAGGAAGAGGCTGTACTTTGTTCAAATCAACTGCATTCAATGGTATGCTATCTTGAATTTATTTGGGGACACCGAAAATGGCGGTCCGTATATCCCAAATTATATCTAAGTTATTTTACTTACCATAGTTTTTCCGTTATATTTCACATCCAGCATTTTGAGAACAGTGTTAGTTTGAATTTTACGTTTCAAGACACTAACATTTACACAAATTTGTAATCACAGTCAGCATAAGATCTACGTTTTATAAATAAGAATCAGGATTTAATTTGTCATCACCTAAGTATTTTTTACTTCTTAGAGAATATTTTTTTTCATATCAATCATTAATATCATTTCCCAAAGTTATTATAACGTCAAAATTTTCAGTTACAAAAAAAATGACCGAACATAATTATAAAATCACTTCAATAAACCGAACATTTTACATCAATGTACTACGTAAATGCTCAACTATTAAATATTTTATTAATTTCATCTGAATTTAATTACCTTTCAGTTATTAATAATAATAATAATAATAATAATAATAATAATAATAATAATAATAATAATAATAAAAATAATAATAATAATAATAATAATAATAATAATAATAATAATAATAATAATAATAATAATAATAATAGTAATAATAATAAATTGATCAAGGCATGTTTAAACACTAGGTTTCATATGATAATTAAGGTTATTTGTATGGTATGGTCTGCACACATTTATTTCCAAAGTTTGATTCCGTTGTTTGTATAATAAACTCAGTTTTACAGTCCATTTTATAACGTACCTTTGCAAAAAACATATGAAAGAACATCAGTTCTATTTTAAAACATTGCTAAAATTTTGTTATAAATTCATTGTGACGATTTAGAAGTGTACCTTTTGACCTCTCAAAGAATGTATGGAAGTACTCGATTCTAACACGATAAAGTTTTAAATTATATGGTACCTTTAAAGGAAAATTAAGTAATCAATACTTAGATAACTGTTAATTTAAGCATCGCCAGTATAATAATAATAATAATAATAATAATAATAATAATAATAATAATAATAATAATAATAATAATAATAATAATAATAATATTATTATTATTATTATTATTATTATTATTATTATTATTATTATTATTATTATTATTATTATTATTATTAATCGTTATTTGCTATTGTCTTTTTCTTTTCTTATATGTCATACATTTATTTATTTATTTATTTATTTATTTATTGTTTTCTATTTATTTATTTATTTATTTATTTATTTATTTATTATTTATTTATTTACTAATGTTGCTGCTGCTGCTGTTGCTGTTGAACAGTTTAATTTAATGATACGAAAAACTAAAAAATTAGGAAAGAATTAATTGTTTGATATATGAGATATAAATATTTATTTACTTGCTAAAACTGTATCACTAAAAAGAAAGAATAAATGAAAGTTACGTTACTAGTTATAAATTGGAGTTAGTAAAAAAAATAAAGAAATAAAGAAATAAGTTCTTGGTATCACTTTGCTGTGCTGAGAGTAACATACCATTGGGAAAAAAATGTTAACATTTTTATCTCTATGTTTCTATTAAACATATGGTATGCTATAGTGTTTATTATTGTTGTAATAAGGATTTGTTGTCATGGAAACATTACTTTAACTTAACGAATTCGGTGGAAGTAACTTATTTAGATCCTATATTAAAAATGCTAACAATAGATCTATCAAAAAACTTTTCTCGATCCTTTGAATAGTAATGAAAATAATTAAACAAACATTAGACTCATTTTCGACTGATCATAATATCCTTTCAATCAAGTGTTTCAAGGTCTGATTGGACACAGCTTTAGGGCCATTTTGTGGCAATACCTATGGATATTAAACCACTTCCCACGCCACTGTAGACTCTTATCAGTATGGTCTATCCTCTACACTATTATAAATTGACGGGCAATCAAGTGTAATCGTAGTTAAAATTAGTCAACATATTATCATCAAATAAAACTTTAGGTGCTTCAAATAATTTAATAGAAATATGACCTTTTAAACAGTTTTTTTTGTTGAAATAGTTATTTTCATGCCAAATGTATGCGTAAATTTCTTCCTATTAATAAGTTTCGCGTGGAATTCATTTTTCATTAAAAAATAAAAATTGATTTTGCAAAAATTTGGCGCGAATGTACTATTTTAAAGAAATAATGATCCGATATTTGTCCTGATTTCTATTTTTATAAAAAGAATCCAAAATTTTGCATTGATACAATATATAGATGGTAATCTAAACTTTATTTATTAATTTTATTTCATTTATGATTCTATTTATTTATTTCCAGTATCGATCTGATGAGCAGAGGTCAGTGAGAAACAGGACTATTATCGAAAAGGTTCCGTACAACGATGGGACATTTAACGAAACACTAGGGACGTATGAAACCTCGGGTGTTACTGACGTCAGTGTGAACTCCCAGACTCCTGCGCTAGTCACGATAACTAAAGGTGAATGATTTTTACTTCCTTGTAATACTTACCTATTTTCTTCAAAACTAAGTCAAAATATACCCGAAACTGTATATTTTGACCCGTCATTTAGTATTGTAAATATAATGAACGGTAAATAGAACTTGTTCACATTGTAATGTTTATATGCAATGAAATAAGTAATATCAGTAAGATTTTAATTGTTGATAAAACAAACAACTCTTATACATCAATTCAAAGAAATATTCGTATTTTTTCGCAAATATAATGATTCAGACTATAGCCAGTGCGCCCTCTATTGTCTATAAAAAATATAGCATAGAAAAGCATATTGAGGCCAAGGGCTATCGCATATTTAATCAGAGACGTACCATTTTACAAGTCTGTCAAAATACTAGATTCGAAAAAAGTGCAGCTGGAGGTTTTAGCAATAAACTATGATCCCCATAGACAATAAGCCAGGATAACGGAAAGTTTTCCCCGTGTAATTACTTTGATACAATGTTAGGCTAACGATAGAAGACATACACTGTATGATACAGGCCATAGTTGGGGTCTCCCCAACAGTGAGATACAACCGACAGGCTATGCACATTTCTTTGCTGGTATAAGAATGGTAATAAATATACTTCATTTATGCATCTTGAATTTCCTCAAACTGTACTTTCTAAGTTCTGTCGATCCTAATGAGATGTCCTACAAAATCTGATACACACCAAACTTGTACTGGAACTTCGAGAACATATCCAGCTGAAATTCTTTCTCCTTGCCTAATTGAATTGACCCAATAATCCAGTCTATCATACTCAGAAAAGAAGAATTGAGTTGGGTCAACGTAAAAACAAAGTCTATCCATTCCAGACCAAACGGAAAAGTTGTTGCAGTATTCACAACATGACTTTGATTTTCAATTTTAAGTAGGGCTTAATCCAAACAACAATATTTGTTGAAACTTCTGTCCAAGACGCGACGAAGTTCAAAGGTAGCTGGGCGGTGCTATGTGGTCCTTGATATTGATATTGTGTATTGATGAATCGACGGTTGTGTATTCAGTTTTGAATACAGCTTAAATTCAATTACTTTGTTTTTTGTGGTGTATTTTATATAATTAAGCCTGAAGTAAAACAAGGAAAATGAGCACATCATAAAAATGTTCCTGCATTTGTATGGGAAGATATGAACTATTTTTTTTCGGATGAATGCTTCACTCCCTATGGTCGTGCTATAATAAACCGAAAATAATCGTTCATATTTTCCAAATGCATTAACCTTTAAATAGTCATACGCCCTTATGATCTTTATCATATTCCAGCTACAGACAAAACATATTTTATATTTGACGTGTCACGTGACGTCACGAGAAAGGCTAAGCACAAATTATGACCCATTGCTTTAATTTGCTTTTAAAAAATTGTTCAATGACAGTGATCGCATTGATATTCTGATAATAAGAATGGGTGTTATTTAATGCCAGTTCCTTTACATAATTGTCAAAATTCATTGATACTGAAGAACTCTTAAATCCAATCAGTAATGTGGCTGCTTTAGTCTCAATCAAGTTCTCTGTTTATACAGTCTGCAAAAAACATCAATTTCTTGAGCAAGATTCAAGGATGAATCACCATCCAGTTTTAAATTGACACCTGACCCAATTCCTATCTCCTCTTTGCCAATAGTTACCCAAAGTGATTGAACTGGTTGTTTTACCCCAAACAGGTGGAAATTAATTTGATCTAATGTCCTCTAAGTATGTCCTGATACAGCACAGTAGACGGAATATATTGGTTTTCTACGAGGAAACAAAGTCTATTCCCTATCAAAATGGATTCAATTAAAAAGCTTAGGAAAAGTAACTATATTGATCATTAAGTGTAACGTTTCTATAAAAATGCAATTGGCAATATGGAATAGTGAATTCAAATGGCTCCTGAGATAGTCCTACTGAGAAGACATATTGGTTCAAGAATCTTGCAGCGAAATTTAATGTAATTCCATTCGATAAAGCATTTTTTCATCGTGTCTTGTGTGTGTGTGTGTGTGTGTGCGCGCGCGCGCGCGCGCGTGTGTGTGTGTGTGTGTGTGTGTGTGTGTGTGTGTGTGTGTGTGTGTGTGTGTGTGTGTGTGTGAAAACTTAACTGAAACAATGACGCTGACGGCATTTCCAAACCATGAAAACAGTGATGTTGTTCTTTTCGCCATATGATAAATAGAAACATTAGGGAATAATCTTTCGACCAGACGACGAAGCCGATAATTTGATCTGCAGCTAACTCATCAAATCTGGTACGGTGACATCAGTAATTAAAAAAACATTCCTTAGATATATTTTACATGAATTAATATCGAATTGTCATGCGGTCGTGCTCTTTGGGCTAAATAAGTGATGCCGCAGAGAGATGTGGAATGTGTTAAGAATTAGTTAAGATCCCATTTTAAAGGTTTTAGTATGCACGCGTGCGCGCGTATGTGTGTGGTGTTTTCTCTGCTGTTTTGTGTGTTGGATTGTTTGTATTGACAATGGTTAAAGGATTTTTTGTCTATGTTCTATGATAAATCTACTCTTTTCAGATTATCCCTACATTTGTATAAAACTCTTGTCTCGTTACGACTAGGTGTGGAAGGATGGTGTTTTATGGTTAGTGTGAAAGTTCAATGACTAATATCGTACGTTTGCTATATAGTCAATGATGTAGTTTTGTAACCTTTTTGTTTTGGATTTGACGGTTTCATTGGCTTTTTTCCGCCTTCTGTGTATTTTAAGTATTTATTTACGCTCTGAGATAATTGTGTCCCAACAAACTCTACTTTTTTATATGGGACAAAATAAATACAGACAATTTGTATGTCGGAAAATTATGAAAACAACATCACATACGACTTTGAAATGCATATTAATAATTATCATTCAAATCATAGTAAAGCGATTTTATGCTATCAAAATGGCGACCAATAACAAAACGCTAAAGTTCTTATATATTTAACATATGAGGAGTTTATTTGCTTGCCAAAATTTTGCAAATGGCGTTTGCCATTGATTAAAAAGTTCAAAATCAAAAGTTCAAAAAGTTTGCAAGGTGAGAGACCAGGCTAACAAATTGCAAACTCTGATTAAACATTCTAAGGAATTGAACCTTAAAGGAAAAAGCAAGCTCCTTCTTTTAAAGATTAATAAAAAAAAAAGTGAAATGAACGAAACAAAACAAATATTGACATTTTGTTTTGATGACGTTATTCCTTGCAATTAAGATCAATTTAAACGTAAAACGTTTTAATAAAACCTTAATCAAAGACCAAACTGTCAATTATATACCTGGCAAAAATGGTTGAGACATCCTTGATTAAAGTATGATTAATTCAACAAAAATAATACTGCAACTAAAGGTGTGAAAACTAGACTTGATTTCATAAACGTAAAACGCGTCATTCCGGAATTCAGATAATATATGATTTTAGATTCTTTATTGTCGTAAACAAAGAAACAAAGTAACAGAAAGGAACAACGGTTTTTGTAAAAGTAAAAAAAAAAAATAATTTATTTCCCCAGAATACACAGTGAGACTTTTAACAAGAACTTATTGTGAATTAAAATCCCAAACAGTTATAAAAGTTTTATCACAAGTACAAATGTATGAAGTAACAACTGAACTCCAGTGGTATTTTAAATGAATTCCATTATTGACTCGGTTGATGTGCCTGTATTCTCGAACGTGCACATTTGCCAAAGGCCTGGAGTATGACGATGTGCTAACAGTCTTTTGATGTATGACAGTAATATAGTAAAAACAAATGTCCTTGACTGAATTCACTATGACTACAAATTACTGTTTCGACCAAGAATATTATTAAGCACTTTGCAATTCTAGTGAATAACAATCTTAGTAAATTATTCAACACAGGTAATAAAAAACTTAACACAACCATAAGAAAAATTCTGATTCAGTTTTTAGGCAAAAATGAGTACTTTTCAAGTAAACTACATTGTATAAAAAGCTAAGACCCAGTAATAGAGCCAGGATGTTGGTCAGTTTCCTTCCTAAAACATCATATTAAAAGCTAAGACGCAGTAATAGAGCCGGGATGTGGGTCAGTTTCCTTCCTAAAACATTATATTAAAAGCTAAGACGCAGTAATAGAGCCAGGATGTGGGTCAGTTACCTTCCTAAAACATTATATTAAAAGCTAAGACGCAGTAATAGAGCCAGGATGTGGGTCAGTTTCCTTCCTAAAACATTATATTAAAAGCTAAGACGCAGTAATAGAGCCAGGATGTGGATCAGTTTCCTTCCAAAAAAATGTTTAATGTAGTCAAAATGTCTAACAATTTCCAATTGAAAAACTTAATTTGCTAGATTCAGATTCAAGTAAGCATATTTACCATTAATAATGGTTTGAATATTTAATCTACAATCATAAATAAATATTAGCTATGTATTATGTTCTTTACAAAACACATATAATTGGTCAAGTACATCAGTATTTTGATTTTAGATAAGATCAAGTACAAAATACAGGTGTATATAACATATAATCAATAAAACAATAGTAAACAAACAATACAAATTAAATATAGATAACAAACTGAATAAAGATTTTTAATGGGAAATGATTTTGAAACAATTAAATGTATCTTCATTGCACAATTTCTAATCTCACATAACACATGATCGTACTGTGAGCTTTTGTTTCTATTTGTTGGACGTGCATTAACCATAGCAACTTCGCCATTCTTTTTTCCCAAAGAAATGAACATGATAACAATCGATTTAGCTGCTCTTCAGTGCTAAATTTGGTGCTAATAACTTAGATCATAGCGAACACGTGCTAATAACTTAGATCATAGCGAATACGTGCTAATAACTTAGATCGTGACAAACACGTCTACTATACAATTACATCTCAATACATATACCGTATTTTTGTAGTTTTTCTGCAAAGGAACTAATTTAATTAATCCAAAACTCTGGAGTTACAGCAATGTTTCCGTTTCATTTTCTCATCACAATATCCGCCAGATCTGATTATGATCGACCCAACAGCCTTTACAATACAGACCTGGGAATGAAAATGTTTCATTTCCAGCGGAAACTTTGTCTCACGGTAGAAAACACTCATTGTGAAAAAAACAGGGATCACTCCAGAATTAGAAAGTGCACAGCAACACGTACATGAATCATTGAGCTATGAAAAAAGTACAGTCTACTCATTCTAATACAAAATCATTGACCAGACACTTCAGTTTTATACAATCAGATTTACTAATCCCCGAGTCAAGTCTAAATATAATTACAGAAAATATGTCCTCTTGATACGAAATATTTTAGGATGACCATTAACTTACATTGAATTCTTTCCGGACTTATATTATCCAACACGCGTATGTTTACATTTTAATTTTTTCAGATTTTTGTCTATATTTTTGGTTACCTGTATTACGAAACATAGACATAACACTTTAGCCTAAAATGATAAATACGTCTGATTCATTTTTCCTGGGAAGAATGGTATTTAAAATCCTTGTGCAATGTTAACCTGCAGTAATTATTTTTTATCTGTGAACTCCACTGAATGTATCTTAGAAAATCTGCGTTCTAGAGACAGATCATGAAGGCTGTCATCAATAATTACGAGAATACATATTTTTGAAATGAAATAATGTAGCATTTAGTTCCATTCGGTTTTTTGTCACCTTGTATAGGAGTCTTAAAAATTACAAAAGCAGTAAAACTGACAAGAAAAATAAATTACCTAATTCTGTTAAAATGAAAAAGGGCAAAAATAATGCTGCCATTTGGCTTTTTTAATCATCGAGAACTCTTTCATTCTAGCAACAAAAAAAAGAAATGGAGCTAGAAAACATAAAATTCATACATAGTTGGTTTGTTCAAAACTGAAATTAACATGTATATGTCTGTCTGTATGTATGTATGTATGTATGCATGCATGCATGCATACATGTATGTATGTATGTATGTATGTATGTATGTATGTATGTATGTATGTATGTATGTATGTATGTATGTATGTATGTATGTATGTATGTATGTATGTATGTATGTATGTATGTATGTATGTATGCATGCATGCATGCATGTATGTATGTATGTATATATGTATGCATTTCTGTTTTAAAAATGGGATCTATCTTTACATCTCCAATTTCAGTTTCCTTTCATACGAACTTCATAAAATATGAATTTATCTTTCTATACAATTTACATTAATTAAACCATTTCAGTGGTGCAGGAGGTGAAAGTGACACATAAAGGCGGACAGACGGGTCAGATTAACGTCCTGGGACTGGTCGTGTTCTCGCTTCTCATGGGAATCGTCCTAAGCAGGATGGAGAAAAAGGCCAAACCAATTTACGATTTCTGCAACTGTCTAGCGGAAGCAACAATGACCATCTTCATCTACTTTATTTGGTGAATATTTGATGCCGGGGAATGAAATTTGGTTTAAATTGACAATTCCTCGAAAAAGAAAGCATTCATTGAATTGTCGCAGAACAAGCACAAATTATGAAATTTTTAAGACTTATTCCATCATATTTCTGTCTCTGAAATTAAATTTTTGGCAAATTAGATACAGTTGCACAGTTTACGAAATTTCTTAAAGCTGCATAAGTCGATCGGTTGATGAAACTTGCAATGTGTGCATTCAAAATGTGGTGTTGTGTGTTTGAGATCGATCATACAGATGCTATGTAGTGTGTTTGAGATCGAACATGCACATAGGTTGTTGTGTGTTTTACATGTGTTGTGTTGTATTTTTGAGATGAATCATACAAATGCAAAGTTATGTTGTTGTTTTTTTGTGATCGAGCAAGCAAATGCAGTGTTATTTGTTTGACATCAAGCGTTGGAGATCGAGAATGCATATGTGGTTTCGTGTTCTTAAGATTAAGGATACAAATGTGGTTGTTGTGTGTTGAGATCAAGCCTACAAATGCGGCGTGTGTGTGTTTATGCAGACCATCATGGGTTTACAATTGTATTCTGTAAAACATGCCTAGTTGATTTGGCATGTATGCTGAAACTAACCTTGCAACTTGTAGAGAAATTTTGACAAAAGTAAAATATGCTCTCTTGCTTACGCATGCGTGTCAGCGAATATGCACCTGCGTTAGTTCGTAAGATCAACCTACTCCAATGTAACTGAGGAAGAAGTCTAAATATTACTAGTATGATTTAGTTGTTAGATGTGCAAAGTGGAGGGGAAGAAGCTGAGAAATACGCCGGAATATAATTTTGTTTCAGACAAATGAAACTATTTTATTACCTTATGAATATCAATCTTACAGTATTGTTAACTAGCGTCTTCTTGTAACCGAGTAAGTTTTGCAAGTTATTAATTTTAATAAAAAAATGTGGAGGCATTTCATTAATTTGTCACTTGTATATGATATTCTGATGTGAATTAAAAATCCTCATTTGAATTCAGTTGTTTTCCTATTTTACCAGGTATTCTCCCGTGGGTATAACATTTCTCATAGCCGGTAAGATCGTCGAGATGGAGGATTTTGGCGTCCTCGTTGGCCAGGTGGGCGTTTACTTCCTGACTGTTCTAACAGGACTTTTCATACACGGAATGATGGTACTACCTCTCATATTCTTCGTCTGCACACGGCAGAATCCCTACAAGTTCATGTTAGGCATTTCCCAGGCAGCATTTACGGCATTCGGAACTTCCTCTAGGTTAGATTTATATTATATACAGAATATGTAACTCCTCTGACTAGTTACTCTTTGACTACAAACGAATCATGAGGTTTCAGGTTATGTAAAAAAATTAATGCATTAAACTTTGGTACCATGGAAACACTAAATATACAGACTAAATCGTTAAAATAGTGTTTCCATAACTTCGAACAATAATGGGAGCAATATATACATATTAAACACTGAATGGAGAGGATGGTTGTGTGTGTGTGTGTGTGTGTGTGTGTGTGTGTGTGTGTGTGTGTGTGTTATGGGACAGGAGACATAAATGTATATCACAATACCGTTAGTCTGATTTGTCTCTAGATACCACAATGACTTAATAGTTTTAATGATGATCTCAGAAGTGGACTACACAACGGAGATTTTGTTATTAATACGTCGATCCTTTCAGATATTATACCATTTAGGTTAATTAACATAACGAACATAATGCTATTTCCCTAAATTTTAGATTTTATTGACCATCAAATAATAAATATACAGAAGGAAAACATTATAGAAAGGGAAAAAAAACGGAAAAACTTCGGAAAGTAAAATGTATTATGTAACGTATATACATAATAAAGAGAAGACGGTTTTAACTAATTTAAATAACAAATGTGCTAAATAAAGTAATTAAGTTAATAATAATAATATTCATTACATAGGTTCAAAATGAATCTAAAATTTATTAATCTTGTTTAGTTTGTGCGAGAGCAATCCACATGTTTTTCTCCATACAAAGTTAGCGACACTACCAGAACCCTCATAACACACACGCACACACACACACACAGACACACACACGCACACACATACACAACGCCTGAAAAACCAACTCTCTACCAAACCACCAGGTCCCGTTCCTGAGTTATTTTTAAAACAAACACAAACACCCAATGGTCCATTTCAGGGCCACCCACCACTCTCGAAAAGAGACTAATCAATATTTGCCAAAATCAAGTAAAACTCAAATCCCTTTTTTTTCGATGATGACTGTTTGTGACTGTGTGAATGTAGGTTCTTATTATCAAAATCAAAACCAAGAAACACTTGTGTTTTTCTTTCCGGTATATTCTGTGTAAAAAGTTACAATCCAATTTCACAACACATCATATTAAAAATTCATCCACTTTCTCTCTCTCTCTCTCTCTCTCTCTCTCTCTCTCTCTCTCTCTCTCTCTCTCTCTCTCTCTCTCTCTCTCTCTCTCTCTCTCTCTCTCTCTCTCCTTGTTTTTGAAATACATCACTGTCAGATGTGTTTCTTTTAGTTTTTTTTTTCTTTCTGGATGTATCTGGTTCTTCCTTTTTGGAGGGTACCTCTTCTTCCTGTTCGGAACCCATCTCTCCCTCTTTGCTCCTGTTATTTCTTAGGGAAGTCTGATGACCAAATGATAACAAGTATTTTGACCTTTGTCTCTCGTAATGCTTGTCTTGCTTTAACTTTGTAGACATTTAGTGGTCCAGCGCCCTTTCTTCTGACAGATATAGCATGTGTCTTGACTTTTATCTCGAAAGGAGTAGTCCGTCGACTTTTCTGAAGAAAACCTTCGTATGACGAATCGCAAAGCTCTGAAGTTATATATAAGTCTTTGGAAATTTGGGGTAAACTTATGACATCTAGCGGGAATCTCGCCAGGGTTTTAATATCGCTCGGTCAAACAAAGACCCCTGGCTTGTAGCAACATATTTAATTGAAGCATTAAAAGTCTTGACTCCGAAGCAGCATCAAGCCTCTTGGGATGAAGCAGAGCGTAATATCTACCATCTCCCAGCTACGTCTTAAGCCATCCTTTTCTTTAACAAAAATGTACACATATACTCTATCTTGAAAACAAAAATGTACTCTTACAGTGGTTATTTTGGGATTTTGTTGTTATTGTTGTTATATTCGGAGTTTTTGGATGGGCGTGGTTGATTTTGTTTGAGAAAATGTAACTTTTAATATTAAAGGAATACATAATATTATGGCTAATGTATGCTTTTTTATTATGTTTGGATCATGTGTAGCAATGGCTCCTGTCGAAAACATAAGCGAATAGAACTGAAATTTCGTCTGTCATTATAATTAAATGTCTATGTTATTTCACTGTTTAATCAAATGAAGATCTCAGTCCAGATTCTAATTTTCTTACATACTGTTGTTTTCATAAAATGACACGCTTTACATTTTATTTGAAATCGTATGTACAATTCTTTTGCGTTTAAATGTTGCAATCGTACAAACTGAGAATATAAAACTTGCAACAATTCACATATATTACCTTCTAATATATGTTTTAATTGTAAAATATATGTTTCTAAGTTAAGCAGATCTTGGGATTTGTTGGGGAGAAAATGTTTGCTATATAATTTAATCTTTCTCAGCATATACTCTCTGTGGATTTAGGTGAAACTTGTCTTATGTGATAGGATTATCACGTGATGTTTTCTTTTAAATATTGTATGACCTCAAAACACTCATCACATTCAACATGGTACTTGCGATAATTTTGGGGAATAAACCAGACGTAATTGCAGGTAAGAGTATATTGATTAACAAATAGACTTTAATTTTCATGTTTCATTAACATCCGAATACAGCGACAGATAACTATTAAATGTGTACATCATAAATTTCACCAGAGTAGATTAAATATGAAAATGTATAGAATATTGGATCATGTATAATGGAGAATATCCGCGAGAATAAACATCACATTATCCGTTGTTTTCACGAGACGTAACAAAACGTGTGCACTTCCATTTCTGAGTGCTAATAATTACTTATAGTTTTATAAAATCTATATGCTTGCGTGAACTTTGACATAGACTCTGTTTTAAAATAAACAGTGAGAAAAAGTATTTGGAAATCAGTCATTTGGTTGCCTTTTCTCATTATTTTTTTTTCATCGTTAGTGTACGTTCTCAGTACCTTACAGAGCAAAAGAGAAGGGATTATTGTAGATAAATATTAGAATAGGAATTAATGAAAGCGGTTGGGAGAAGGTCCCAACAACAAGGTATATATATATATATATATATATATATATATATATATATATATATATATATATATATATATATATATATATATATATATAGAGAGAGAGAGAGAGAGAGAGAAAGAAAGAGAGAGAGAGAGAGTGTGTGTGTGTGTGTGTGTGTGTGTTCTTAAAAACATCTTTCTAAAATGATCTAATATTGCTCGTAGTGAAGACATTCACATAAATAAAGCTAACTGTAATTAAAAGGGGCATCGACAGGAGTATTCAAGATAAGGATGCAGAGTTTAACTTGGCTCATAACGTTTGAATCTTACCAATTCCACTACCCTGTGAGGTCTCATATCAGGCATAAACACCGTGACTTATTCTTCAACATATTTTGGCATTTTACAGTCGACATTTATGAAAACAAACTTGAGTTATGAAAGTAACAATTGTCAGTTGAGTGATGGTTTTTTTTAAAACCATTTTCAACAGCCGTGTGCCATGTCCTAAGGATTTATGTTGGTGTTTAGAAGATTCAACGTTGTACCTGTATTTCCACTTTAGTCAACTACAGCACGTTGGCTACATTTCGTTATTTCATATCCACTATTTCTAAGTCTTTGAAAAATTTGCAAATTTCAGACCATTTTGTTTCTGTCATATTTTTGTGAACAAGTTCGTAACAATTTTTTTCATGCCGTTTGGTCACATGTTCTATTCGTTTAAACGGAAATTTGTAAATGTTGACCTGACAAACCCGGTATATACGTTTTATACGTATAAATGAATTAGACAGTCCTAAATTTCTTGATATCTATTAATTTAAACGGTGTTGATTAGTATCCACTATTAGGAAGGCCTTAGCAAACGCGAGGTCCGATCTGGATCATTTTGTCGGGGCCCCTGGATTTACGCGGTCCCTATCCCCACGTTAGCACAGCGTTCGAAAATAAACTTTTAAACAATTTTTTATGATATTCAACTTAAACTTTCTTCCATCTGTCGCAGGTACCTTTGTCAGTAGAACTTTGAAGTCGTAATACTGTTGTTGCGGGTTCGATTTATATTTGTTTAATTTAAACAACACCGAAACATGTCCAATACAACTGTAAAACAACAGTGGCTATAATCTATTAGAGCCTATCAACCTGTTTGTTTGACTTTGACCATAAATTCCCTCAAAACGCTAAAGCAACTCGATGTACTGAGGGCTGAAATTACTTTTTTTATCGGGATTTTACATTTTTAAAAATTCGGAGCTTTGCAATGATAATTTTAAATCGTAGTTAGCTGGTGACTACACTAAATTGTGTTTTTCCTTTTCAAATATCACTTTATGTAATTTAAAGACTTTTTTTCAGCTCTGCAACAATGCCTGTAACTCTTCATTGTCTGGAGGTAAACAACAAGGTGGACCCTCGTGTCAGCACATTTGTGATCCCTGTCGGCGCCACGATAAATATGGATGGAACCGCGCTATATGAAGCTGTTGCCGCGTTGTTCATCGCTAACGTCAACAACATGGCCATGGACTTTGGACAGATTATAACAATTAGGTATGGGTTTCATAACAGCAAGAGATAAATATATTATGTGGTAATATGTTTATATGTGATGGAAATAATTTGCAATTTTATATGCCATCAGTGTCATAATGAGAGTTAACAAAGCAAATCCAGTACCGTCAAAACATAAACAAATCTGAACAATATAAATGTATGTTTTATGTTTTAAAATATATATATATATATATATATATATATATATATATATATATATATATATATATATATATATATATATATATATCGTTAAAAACGGTAATTTCCGTTTCATCAAAATAAAGCAATTTATATTAGTTATGATAGGGAATGGAAACATACCTAAATTCCTTTGAATTCTTGAAATTAAAGGAGAAATATATTATTTATAAGAGCTTTAGATTTGTTAAAGATGATACATAATAGTGATAGAAAATGATTGTAACTGCAATGATTATCTTAAAATGTCCTGGTAACCATTATGACCTTGACCGGCATAGCTCCAACTCAGTATTAAGATATCTGAAGACTGTGTTAATCCTCGGATCATACTCATGCTGTCAGTGTTGTTTTGACGTAATAAAAAGGACGTATATTTGTTTATTTACTCGGAAGAATGTGCAATAATTATAGGCATAATGGCGGCCAGTATAAACGGTGAGCCCTGGAAAACCCCAGAAAGAACCACCGACCCACAAGAAGCCAATGGCAAGCTTTCTCACGTACCCACATTGGCCGAGCCCAAGACTCAAACCCACGCAGATAGAGGTGTGATGGCAATTATCCGTAACTGTGACCGGTATATTGCAAGAACACGTTTAGATACCTAGCTTACAGACAAAATGTCCCTCCAAGGTAGATGCATATTTCGACCATAGTCCAGACCGTTTTATTATTTATGAAAAAGTTATTATACACAGACATACATCTTCAGCAGAAAGCGTGGCACGTACCAATGTTTATTTAATTAGTGGCTAACAGGCCAATAATCGTTTTCGACTGCATTTAATAAGCATGTTGCTTATATTTTGAGCTGTGAGAGATGATGTCATTTGAACTTGAGCATCAAAAGGCGTCACGTTCAGTAAACCATACAGATTTCTCGTCCAGATATCTGGCAAACCCTTGAAGGTCTGATATTTCTGAATGCCTCTCTTCATAGTTCCGCATGAGTGCTCATCACATATTATCTAAAGGCCATAGTTTAATGATATTTCAAATAGGCATTTATTGAAGCATGGCTACATGTATTTGTGTAAAAGGTTATAGCCAGAACCGATCTTAATGGTATATATATATATATATATATATATATATATATATATATATATATATATATATATATATATATATATATATATATATATATATATATATATATGAGGCATGCCAATAAATTTGCATATTTTTGTATCGAAATAGGGCTAATCATGGCAAACCGAAGTATATTTCAAAACGATGTGAAAATACATCACATATTATGTTTTTCAAAAACTGCAGATGTTTTGATAAATGTATATCATGATCTCGAAGATATAGTTATAAGAAAATATTATAAACTGGCTATAACTGTAACACATTACTAAACATTATCATTTTAAACGTTGTTAGGTTTTACTATCAAAGGGATTTCAAAAATCTCTTATTAACAAATAACGTATATAAACATTTTTCACTATCTGATTTGATCATTAATACGACGAAGACTAACGTACTGGTGGTTAGAAATACATGTATATTACCGGATTGTAAGAAATTGTTTATCCTGAGAAGGTATTCGAAATTGTTTCTTGTTTTGATTACTTAGGAAACGTTTTTCATTACGATGGTACCTTTTCCAAGAATCTAAGCACATGAGTAGGAAAAGTTGTAAACCATGAAATTATATCATGTAGTAAACTATTATCTATCTTTCGAAGCATTATATAAATGTTGGACACTAATGCAGTCCATTCTGGTTACTATGGCAACGAGGTTTGGGAAGTGTAAAACAATTGTGGATAAATTTAAAGAATTGATTTACAGTTTGTACGAGAATTTTACATATTCATATTCCTAATATCAAAAATGTTTATGACAGACTGGGTAGGTATCCTTCACGTGTTAGTAGATTATGACATATTGGTTAAAATTTTAGTATTCGGAAAATTTATTCTAAAACCTGTATATCATAATATTTCAAAATAATAATTACACAAAGGCTTTATCTCGCTAAATATATATTTTGCTATTGAGTGTACAAATTTGCTTTATGTTTACATGTAGTGTAAGACAATGTACTTTTGCCTTTTGTGTTAATGTTCTCTCTCCAATGTTATTAAAATAATGTGAAGATTCAAATATTAGAAACGATCTTGCGGCAACTGATAATATGTGATAGCCAATTTCAAATCTCATTTAAATACATCCGATTCCTACATTTGTGGTTTTGAAAATCATTAAATTTGTTTGATTTAAGAGAATATGTACAGGAGTTCTACTCCTGTGATATTTAAATGTTGGTGTTCGTTATCAACTTTTGTGTTGTCAAAGCAATCCACAAGCGATATAGACCACTGATTATGTTAACGTGTTGTATGATGCCTTGTTAACTTGTTAAAGATTGTCAAAACAGTGACTAAAGAATTAAGAACGAACAATGCAAAAAGAGTAGTGTTCGCAAAGAAATATGAACTCGTCAAATATTTCATGGCTCAGTAGCTCATAAAAGAAGAAAGAATATAATATATAAAATAACAATCTGATTTGATGTATATTGATGAGACATACTGAAGAACAGCTGGCTAAAAGTTTAAATGATGTCAAATGTAAAGGGATTCTGAAACAGTTTACAAATATACTATTTAAATAGTTGAGGAAAGACAAGTGCCATTATAAATACATAACTAGCTTGGAAACGTTTAATGAAGCAGTTATAACATAATAGAAAGGTTTCTCTACTCACTTAACAATTCCAACATAATAAATGACATTTACAAGCATATGCAGGACGCCATGGGACATTTCAACTTGAAACCCTTCGATATCTAGATGAGTACTGTAGAAGGGAAGATATACTGATAGTGTGTGCTATTTTTGAGTCTGATTTTTATGTGACAATTTGCAAAACAGGCTACTATTAAAGTATTCTATCATTATTAAAAGTGCTACCAAATTAGCAGTATAGATATGTACGGCGCAGAATGATAACTGTTGACCGACTACGATATGTTACTGATGAAGGGGGCAAGCATCGGAGGCAAAATACGTTGAAGTAAATCACTATGAATATTCGGACCGAGATGTTATGATCAAATTAATGGTGGGTACGAAAGGTTTAGTTCAAGGTTTAATTTAAATCATTATGTGCCTATATACTGACAACGTTTGCCGCTGGACAATGAGCAAACACACACATACATGCACACACACAGACACACACACACATACTTTAGCATCAAACCTCAGGGTTATTCAAGATGTACCTTGTTGCTACAAACCTCTGTATATTAACCATGAGCCAATATATTCAAATATATAAATCTATAGAATAAATTGGACGGGTAGAAGAACATCTGTTCAAAATAAGATATATCTACGATAGTGCCTTCAGCATATAGTCAAAGCATAAAACTATTTGCGATTTAGAAATGGATTTAGAAGTTCCGTTATACTTGTATAACTCCCACCATCTGATGATTTTACAAAATTTCGTTTCGTCTATATCCAGAATGAATACATTTTTGTTACCTTGACCCTCAGGATGTTCTAATTGGAAAGTCCTTCAACTAATGCTTGAAAAGTCCATGAGATTTTGCATCCTGTAGAACAAATAAGCTGTTCTTAGAATAGTAACTAGCGTTATGGAACTTGATGTCATCTTTCACGTCATTGAATAGGATTTTGTGGCTGTGTTAAGGCAAAAACTGTATCCATTGGGGATTGATAAATACGAAAAAAAATTTTCAAAAATGATCAAGAAAATTTATGATCCAGAGCATTTTTTTTTAAGTAAATTAAGTAAGTAAATTACAATGAAACAGCATTATATCGGTCATTAAAAAAATCATGAGATATATATCATTAGAACTAAACGACCTAGTATTCATTGTATGCGTATCACGACAAGTTGTATCTAAATGGCATCGTGAACAAATTAATTTACATACCGGTGAGCACTCTGCAGTCAAAAGGAATAATCAAGTCTGATTTTAAGTTTGTTTCTAGTTTCTCTCTGCAGTGATGAGAATTCAGTACCGTTATGTAGTCATAAAAAGAAACCATGTCTATTTATACTCGTATCATTAACTTATTGTGCAATAGATTCTCTAGTAATAGTACCGTACTCGAGATAAATGTTTTCCGATATGAAGTATTGGTAAAAGCATTCTACTACTTCAAAGGTTTATGCAATATTGTGTTAAATGTGAAATCCTCTGAAAAACCGTAAGGATAAAGTGGAAAATGATCTATTAGTTTTTGAAAGTTTAATGATATTATAAACATCGCGAACTGAAGACTTTTCTGCATCGGTATGTTATGTGTCACAGTTTAACTGTATCAGTCTCTAATTAATTATTATTTCCTCAAAACTTTTTTGCACTAACCAAAAGAGATAATCACAAAATTCGTGATATGGTGATGTGTTTCACGAGCATTCTAACCGCCACCATTGTTTACGTGTACATTGTTAGCATTCCCGTTTACCTTCGTGTCTAGTAACAGGAACAAACTACTCTATGTAATAAATATATTCCAAGTGAGATTTAGTATTGCTGTATATAAATTGCAATGCTGTTCTGTCTCTTTGGGATACAATGATGTGTTAGACTGCATTCCACCTGTTCAAACTCAATGGAATTAACGATCAAAGCAACATCCATTGATTATTGAGACATAACTGGAAAAATCACTGATTGTAAATGCGCCAACTGCTGGTAATAGCCATTAAATTATATGAAAAAAATACGCCGTGAAAAACATTTTTGTACAGATATAGTGAATAGGAATAATTGCCATTAGATTAATTTTTGCTTTCTATTCATAAATGTGAGTCTATTATGATATAGTTTTCCATCAGTATGGATAAGTTAGCGTGGCCAAAAACGCTAAACAACCAAAGCATTACATTTTCTTTTCATTTTGTAGTCATGCTGTGATCATTTAATACAAAGTTTTTCTACAAATTCTCTCTTTGTCGCTTTTTTCCCATACTTTCGAAACTTTTTCTTAAACTCCATGTGTCCATCATTAGCGGCTCTCAGCTGTTTTGGCTTTCGAAATTTTTCTTAAAACTATGTTTTTATGACGGCCGTTTTTCATTTCTTTTTAGCTGTTGTACTGGTTCCTGATTTCTATCAATTAAGTTTTTATATGAAATCTTTTTGTATGTTCCATTCTCAATAGCCATATTCAAAACCACTGGTACTCTGCCATTTCTAAAGAAATTGAGATTTTGCTATTTTTGTTTTCAATAAATCCCATTTCTTTTTCCAATTTTTTTTTAAATCTTCACTATTTAAAAATAACTGAAAAATGACCTGGGTTTTGAGAATTTCAAACATTTAAAACGAGAGATTACAGTGTATAAATTCAATCACTTTCAAAATATTTAATCTACGTAGAAGGTTTTACTTCATCTTCAGACAGAAATTACAGGCGTCTTAAAAATACAGGAATGATTGTTGATCAATGATTTTAAAATTTAAGACCACAAATTATATTTTAATTTCACAAATGCAAAAAGAGCTAGAATAGCATAGACAAACAATTCAGCATAAATTTAGCTGAGAATACAATAAAACAATATATGAAGATAAACAGAGAAAATGTGTGATATTGGGACTGTCCATATATGACGTCACGCAACGAGGGAATTAGGAAACCCGACTTGTGTAACGATATGTGTCTATGTGGGATATGAGATTTTTGAAAATCGTTACGTCACAAATCTACAAAAACACCATCTACCACAAAATATTAAAACTAATGGCATTGCACTAGTACTTTAGGGAAGTAGAGGAAGAACTTGTCAACGTCTTCTAATTTTTGGAGACGATATATTAAGGTTTACACGACAAAATGTGAAAAAAGTTCTTAAGATGGCGATATTTTCTGAAAGAGTATCAGGTAAAGTGAGCATGTTGGAGACACGTTGGTGACAAAAGTGGTTGATCTTGGTTTCTGTTAGCTGTTTAGTGGGGGGGGTCGATATAAAGATTCGCCGAAACTGCAGTGGATCATTGAAGGCGTAGTCAGAAGGGACATAGTGTCAAGATAATCGAGGGGTTCGACGAACGTTGATACCACCACCAAACAAACAAACAAACAAACAAACAAACAAACCCATGTATGATCGACATTCATCTAGAAAATAAAGAAAGAAAAAAAAACCAAGAAGCTTTTTAGGTGCAATTTAAAGTTATCTATATGAACAGTGCTTATCTTGTACTTGTTCTTTTTTTCCGAGCGATTCATCGAATGTCTACGATTATGTTTAAGAACGGTAAGTAGAGCATAAAATATCACTTAAAATTCAGTCAAACGATATTCAGTTTCATCGTACGGTTGTCGCACTATTCGTTCTCATTTATAAGTCTAGATCAACAACAATTTGGACAGAACCAGATCTGCCGTCGCATAATGAGTCGACAAATCTTGATCTATGCCGTTTTGTTAGCAGTAATCAGTAGAACAAATAGTAACGTTGACCCTGATTTAATGGCGCATTCGGTCATAGTGACCAACATTTCTTGATCATGACAAGACGGAACATGTGAACGAATGCATTCTACGGAAATCTTGTTTTCTTTTGTGCTTTTGACTGTCTGCTTTTCCTTTTATGTCTTTCTGTTTTTTGTACCCATCCCACCACACGTATTTAATTCGATACGTTCACTGTCTTAGTTCATGGAAGACAACATACGATTCGAAAACATGATTTAGTTGAGTGTTGCAAACTGTACCTTTTCTGCTGGAATTAATGTTAATTTAATTAGAAACTAAATCAATCGTTTTATTCCCACGCTAGCTGTGGCGAGAAAATAAGCTATTGATCGAATAATTTAGATGATTGTTTAAAATAAAAAAGCTCGTATATACCCACAATTAAGAAGCACCAATGCATAATGAGAAAACAACTATGCTACAAGTTACTTCAACATATCTTTGTTTAAAGAAAATAACAGAATTTGTATGTTTTTTTAAAACCACATGTCTACTAATCTTCGCTATCCATGGTTCCGATATGGTAACCCTATCTACACCTTTCGATCGATCAGATATTTTAGTGATTTGACCTAGCGACCTATATTGAATTTAACGAGTTGTCTCTCTTAGTATGTAATGCCAACTTACCAATAGCGTGTAACAGACGAGCATTGTACACCGGTCGAAAATGTGTAGGCAATTGACTTAAAAATAATACTTTATAAGTTTAACATCGAAAAAATGATTATGTACCAAAGGGAAGTCATTACAGATGTATTTGAGTGAAAAGTATTTGCACAAACACGGACCGGCAGTGAAATATTCCTTATATATATATATATATATATATATATATATATATATATATATATATATATATATATATATATATATATATATATATATATATATATATATGGGTCCATTCAAGATGTGTGCTCCCCTTGTCTCGATCATGTAGGAACAGCATCCAAATTTGAACAACTTAATTTTGATTGGATGCGGTGGCTTGCCGCCGCATCCAATGAAATTGACAGACCCGAAGCACCGAAACATCTCCTCGATACCCCAAGGTGTTGATATGGTTATCATATCGGAAACTTGGCTATCGAAGATGATGCCTACTGTGTATTCTGTGCAAATACACCCATTTTATAGGTTCACAAACTGCGTCAAAACATTTTGCAACGGAAATGCGCAACGATTGTGACATACAAAGGTATTTCATAAGGCACTGCTTAAAGGGTCCAGAGATAATTTTTATATTAATTTTAATGTCTTTATTTGTGCAATATTAATCCGGAGTGATTGTACGCTTAGGGGAGAATAAATTGCTGTATCGCCATAGTAGTGTGTTCGCTACGCATGAATGCTTTTCTGCACAACTGTGTTCCATCTTTATCCTTATCTGGAAATGTGCGCTGAGCTGAGTTGTTGTTTCTCAGCAAGAGATACATTAGCCACCAGTCTAACCGGTGGAGGAAGAGCCTCGATAAGAACCCACGGAAATCTACTTGCAACCTTTCTCATATACACATATTAGCCGAATCCTGAACTCGAACCCACGTGAAAAGATGTGAGATTCCAGAGATCAGTAAAGGGGAGAACAGCGTCCCCGCTTAGTTGAAAGGATATATGGGTTTTTTGCATGAAGATAAAGGATAGATGCCGTAACTCGTGGACTCCTGGTTTCCAGGAAATGATGAATTAAACAGTTATCTAACTTGCAGGAAAATATTCATTCTTTTGATAAAATTTCAGTTCATATTATCACGCATCCTTGTGTGAGATCCATCGATAGTATTTTTCACTCTGGTATATAGCTTTAGTAAGGTTAGGAGGAAACAAAACTTGTCAGGGTATAAACATACAGTCACTGCCTCAAAGAATGATGTAAAAAATAGCGCTATAATGAATAATAATGTACTCTTACACCGAACATCGTTCTCCGACTGGCTGGAGGAGTCATATGACCCCAAATGTGGTTCTGATTTGCATTCAAGGAAGAGTTGGCTGTCAACATGTTTGTAATACGTAAAAAAATTAAGACTAAACAAGCCACCAACAAGTGTCAAAGGACCAAATTATAGAAAACACAAACAAGTGTCAAAAGTCAAGATTAAAGAAGCCACTAATAGATGTCAAGAGTCTAAACTAACCTAGGCAGTAACAAGTGTCAAAAGTCTAGACTAAACAAACCAGTAACAAGTGTCAAAAGTCTAGACTAAACAAGCCAGTAACAAGTGTCAAAAGCCTAGACTAAACAAGCCAGTAACAAGTGTCAAAAGTCTAGACTAAACAAGCCAGTAACAAGTGTCAAAAGTCTAGACTAAACAAGCCAGTAACAAGTGTCAAAAGTCTAGACTAAACAAGCCAGTAACAAGTGTCAAAAGTCTAGACTAAACAAGCCAGTAACAAGTGTCAAAAGTCTAGACTAAACAAGCCAGT
Source organism: Potamilus streckersoni (assembly GCA_016746295.1). Taxonomy (NCBI): domain Eukaryota; kingdom Metazoa; phylum Mollusca; class Bivalvia; order Unionida; family Unionidae; genus Potamilus; species Potamilus streckersoni. The sequence goes on from JAEAOA010001405.1 coordinate 667,525, forward strand.
AGCAAGTGTCAAAAGTCTAGACTAAACAAACCAGTAACAAGTGTCAAAAGTCTAGACTAAACAAGCCAGTAACAAGTGTCAAAGGTCAGGATTAAACAAGTTACAAGACTCAACGGTCGTGACTAATATATCCTCTCATACAAAAGTGAGCTTGTTGATAAAACCGTAAACATAAGTTACACATTTTAAAACTGGTTTCTCTTTTCAAACTATATTCATAATCATAAAGCTGGCAATTAGAGATCTAGTAATATTTCTTACTTCTTACACACTCAACATGTTTCCTAATTTTGTTTTTGACACTTTTTTCTTCCTTGTCAGACTCGTCGTATGGGATGAGGGTGATGTGAGAATGTCCTATTCAGAGGGTGGGGGTTGTTGAGTGCTTAAGAGCATAATTTCCTTTCCATTTTTGTTGGAAATTTGAAATTTTTCTGAGTGCTTGAGTGCGTTTTTTCCCCCCTGGAGTTTGCTTAATGAGATTAGTGACACGATTTCTATGCTCAGCATACAAAACTAAAATGGTTTCAGAGCAGTCTCGTCCTTGAAACCATTTGACAAATTTTTCTTTTAAAATAAAACCTGAATCCTCTGGATGGTGATTGTCTCGTCTATTCCAATGCTTTTACATTAGAGTAACTCTGGCACCATTCACTACCACGAGAAAAAAAAATAAAGTTGTTTTTTTTAATTTCCTTATGCACCTACAGCTACAATAATCGTCGCCCTGACACGACAGCTTGTGGCTGCTTTTCCCAACCAAGCACAAGAAAAATGGGTTTGTATTCAATATTGATATTTTTTCAGCAGACCTTATAGATGTTCTGAGGGTTGTGTTTCGTGTCATATTTCAGCATGATGGGCTAGATCCAAACAATTGCTTCTTCTGTCAGACAATCTGGGCGGCTTTACGACACATAATTCCAGATAGATCAAATTTGGGTAAATCTTGTTACATGGTTTTCGACAAATATATTTTGAACGGTTTTTATTGATCTGTAGTACCGACAGTCGTATTTGATGGCACATCGGCATCAATCGCAGATGTCTGCCGGGTTTTTACGGTTTCTTTAAAGTTTGACTTAATTCTGTTTGGCTGTTTAGTTTAGGAGAATAATCATTTTAGGGGTTCCTGTTTTTAGTAATTGCGGCAATATTTGAAAACGATTGGCATCATTTGCGTAAATTGTAAAGAATTCTTGGTCATAAATTTGTATGTTGAATTAGGTTTCATTCCGTACCATTTTGTAGGGCTTTCATGCCTGTATGTCTTTTGCCAAATATGGTTCAGCTACTTTTGTATAGAGGTAATTTTAAAAAAATAAAGTTTTTCTATATTTTAAAAGGCTGAGATACTTGATGGCGAATTTTTGTAATTTACATAAACTTCAAAAATCTTTTTTTATTACAGTGTATTTTGTCAGCTTTGGTTAAATTTTATTCAGCTGGTTCTATGAAGTCATTTGTAAGGTTTCTATAATTTAGCAGTTACATCTGGATGCGGATCAACGCCATTTTCACGAACTTGACAGGACTTGATGTCAGGATACTTTCTATCAAATTAAGTCAAATTCCGTTCAATGCTTTTTTACAAGTCGTTTGAAGGCTTTTCTGTTATTTAATTGCTTATTTAGATGCACCTAGACTTTGAAGGTTATGTTGTCCCTAAGCAAGTACAGTATTGTAAATACTACAGCTGCAGATTCTAGCAGATATACCAATTATATAACAAGTAACAATTTAATCCACAAGTCCAACGTCTTATCCACTGAGTTACCGAGTTTATGGGTGCTTTATGCTAAATTTCGTTTCTTTTTAATATGTTTAGCATTTTCTTTTATTCAGTTTTCAGTAACAGCAGCAACATTTGATGCCGGTAATATAAACTTGAAAGCCTCTGTGCTATGATGTGTTCTACTAATTTTTATTGCATTCTTGTGGTTGTTGTTTGAGAAGTCAATTTTATACGTTAATCTGTTTTTAGTAACGGTTTGCATATTGGCATTATATATATATATATATATATATATATATATATATATATATATATATATATATATATATATATATATATATATATATATATATATATATATATATATATATATATTGAAAGACCTTGATGAAATGATGTTTACTTTCAAATTTGGTTAACTTTTCTTTGTCAATATTTTAAACGATTTTCAAAGTTTTATATCTATTTGTAATAACAACAACAGATCTAAAAGCTAATAGGCATCATTTGACTAACTTTAATGCCCTTGTACCCGAATGATTTCAGTTAATTTTATGGAATTTTTATTAATAGAAAAGGGAAATTTTAAGGTTTTTTATCATAAGAACGGCGGTAATGTTTGACAGCGATTTGACGACATTTATCTTCATGCCAGGATGCTCTCGATCAAATTTGGTCTACGTTTGTTCAGAGGTTATAAATGTTTGCATTTTATTAGGGGGGGGGTATATGCGGCCATATTTGATGGTGGATAGGCATTATGGTATTAGGTCTCCGTGCCAGGAGTTGCATTCCAAATTTGGTGCTGAGAGTTTTAAGAGAAACTTGAAAATAGCAACTGTCAACGGACGATGGAGGGTGACAGACATCGCAAAAAGGGTCATACGATGGCTCACATAGCCTTCGGGGTTGGCGGGGGAAGAAACCTTCTTTGTACCAATGTTGGATTGCCCTACAACCTTTTTAAATTATCGACTAATAACGAATTGACAGCTGACAATGTGGTATGGAGACCAAATGAAGCCAGCGCAAAATATATAATATATTTGTTTTTCGTATTTTTTTCAGCATAACTGCCACGGCAGCATCAATCGGGGCAGCCGGTGTGCCTCAGGCTGGTCTCGTTACCATGGTGATAGTTTTGTCTGCAGTAGGACTTCCTGTTGATGACATCACACTTATCCTCGTTGTTGACTGGTTTTTGTACGTATCTGAGATATGACTTCTATGATTAATCGATTTCTCTCAGTACGCGAATTTGGAAAGATAAACTCGGACGTATGTAAGTACATATTCAGCCATATAATACCAATATAGCATAAAAAGTAGTTGTTCTTTTTCAATAATCCTCCCCGATATTTTAAAATAAAAACAATTGAGTCAAGTGGAGAAAATCACAAAGTATACTATATTGACTCCATACGTCCTAGTATCTTGGTACACCGTTAGATCTGGGAACCAACAGAGAAATTATCGCGCAAACTCTACCGGTCATAATATGTACAGGTGATTCTATATTTATTGTAAAAAAAACGTAGTGGCTACAACACTATTAACCCAAATGTGGTTAACACAACTGCAAGAGACAAAAGCTTTGCTTATTCAAAATTGAACTAAAATATTAGTTGAACATCGTGAATTATGCATGTCCAAAATACAAATGTATATGTATGTATGTATGTATGTATGTATGTATGTATGTATGTATGTATGTATGTATGTATGTATGTATGTATGTATGTATGTATGTATGTATGTATGTATGTATGTGTGTGTGATATTTGTTTGATTTGTTTTTGTTTTTAGAGATCGTTTCCGAACCATGACAAACGTTACTGGGGACTGCATTGGGGCTGGCATCGTGTATCACCTATCCAAACACGAGTTACCACCTCTGAGGGAAGAAGGTAAAGATGAGGAACATATTGAAATTAACGTACAGCAGGACAATCCAACCAGTGGAAAGCAACAAAACAGCACAGAATGCCCGACCATAGCTGCACTTTAAAGGGAACATAAATCAGGAGCAACCACAGATATCCAAGGCAAGTTTGGTACTAAAATGGGTACAAATCAATAAAATAGTATGTCTAAGTTAAATCTGGAGTGGTTAAATCCCTTTGAATACATGACCCCTTCAGTAAGTACATACTAGGATACAAAAAGTCGAGAAATTTTGTTGTTATGCACATCCCTCGATTTCTTATTAGTATTCGCATTGACTGACACTTTGTGACGGTGAAGGTCAAAAGACATTGTGGCGCTACGTACCCCACCCCTCAGTAAGCTTATGCTTTTCAGGTATCCGTGTATCATTTTAAGGTTAAGACATTTTTCTTTCTACAAGCATCTGTATGTATTACACATGTGAGAAGTTTAGAGCAAAGAACGACAAAATGTCGTATGGGGTTAAGCTCGCACTGGATCACCGGTATATTCAAGATTTCACTTCTATTGATACATGGTCACGCTAAAGCAAAACGCCATCAGATATTTATAGAAACATCTGATTGCTTTTACTAAGAAAAATGTTGCTAACTTACACGTGGAAGAAAAGTGTAAAGCGTCTCCTTACATTTTTGCCAATGTTCATATGATGCACGCCATTCTGTATGCAGCTTATTTTGTCGACATAAGAGCTGCTTGACATAATAACCAGGCTAGGATTACCAGGACCTGACAGAGCACGATGCCACAGCCAAGTGTAACGCCATGAAGGATGCCATGTCCACGTTTGTTAAGAAGGAACGGTCCAGGTAGGACTGGTTTAAAGGACACATTTCAAGGATGTGGATCGAGGACAAACGAGAATACTTCATAGCTTACAAAAAATGCTTTAATGAATGCACGCTTACTGTCCTCAGAAGAGCCCGAATCACCACCCAACGCATCGCTAGAGTCAGCACGAGTACTGGCAGCAATTGTGTGAAGGAATCCAGCGCAGTGCCGAGTCAGGAAACATCCAAGGCATGTACAGTGGCATCAAGGCCTAGGCCCTACGGGAGAGAAGATCAGAGACCGTGAGCAACAGATGACCAGATGGGTGGAGCATTACTCAGAGATGTACTCCCGAGAAACATCAGTCACCGATGTAGCCCTTAGCAACGTACAGGAACTGCCCACTATGGAGCAGTACGACAAAAATTCCTACTTCAGAAGAGCTCAGCAAAGCCATCGACTCCCTCCTAAACGAAAAAGCACCAGGTAGCGATATCATCCAGCCAGAAAGCCAACAAACCTGGGAAACCGACATTGCTACAACCGCTGCATGAGATACTCTGTCTCTGCAGGGAGGAAGGATTAGTCTCCCAATACATACGCGATGCTACCATTGTGACCCTCTACAAAAACAAGGGAGACTTCAGTGACTGTAACAATTACAGAGAAATCTCGCTTCTCTGCATCGTTGAAAAAGTGTTTGCCCGCATCCTCCTCAACAGGTTTCAGCTGCTGACGGACCGCGTGTACCCAGAATCCCAGTGCGGATTCAGAGCAGGAAGATCGACAACAGACATGGTATTACCCCTCCGACAATTCCAAGAGAAAAGCAGAGAGCAAAGTTAACCACTCTACATGATGTTCATCGACCTCACCAAGGATTTCGACCTGGTCTATTTGAACTTCTAGGGAAGATCGGCTGCCACGCCACCCCGTATTCAGTAGCAATATAATCTCCTTCCATACCGATATGAAGGGTACAGTCATGTATGATAGATATACTTCAGACTCCTTCCTGGTAAACAGCGGCGTGAAGCAGGACTGCGTGTTGGCGCCAACCCTTTTCGGCATCTTCATCTCCCTGCTCTTGTCCCATGCCTTAAACATGTCCACTGATGGTGTATATCTGCACACCAGGTCCGACGGAAGGCTGTTCCACCTGGCACGACTGTGCTCGAAGACTAAAGTGAGGTCAGTACTCATCAGGGAGATGCTCTTTGCTGACGACACGGCTCTTGTGACCCACACTGAGGATACCCTACAGAGCCTGGAAGACAGTTTTGCTGATGCCTGCAAAAATTCAGGCTCACCTTCAGCCTAAAAAAGACAAATGTCAATGATCAAGATGTCACCACTGCCCCATCCATCAAAATCGACGACGCCACCATGGAAGTAGTCAACAACTTTATTTACCTGGGATCAATCATCAGCAACACTCGTTCGATTGATGTGGAGCTGGAGAGAAGTCTTGGAAAGGCAAACACCATCATGGCCCGACTAACAAAGAGGGTGTGGGAAAACAGCGCGCTGACAGTGCACACCAAGACTCAAGTCAAGTTCTGAGCACTCTCCTTTATGGAAGTGAGACCTAGAGCACATACACGAGGAAATAGCGTCCAATCAACTCCTTCCATATACGGACCTACAACGCATCCTGAGAATCAGATGGCAAGACCACGTCCCTCACATCGAGATCCAGCGTGCAAGAATCCCTGCTAAGCAAACGCCGGCTTTGATGGATTGGACACGTCCTACGCATGGAAAATGGGAGGCTGCCAAAGCAAATCCAATAAGGTCAGTTGGCTACTAGCACCAGAAGAATCAGCCGCCCCTCACTCCGCTTCAAGGATGTGTGCAAGAGGGACATGAATACATGCGATAATTCACCAGACAGTTGGGAAGTGCAGGCCGAGGACCAAGGCACCTGGAGACTGATGGTCAGCAAGGGCATAGCAGTCGCTGATGGTTTGAGAATCTAGCAGGTCGCAGAGAAATGTGAGAAGAAGAAGAGTTCAGCAGCAACCCAAGCAACTTAGACTTCACAGTATGTCTGCACAAACTGCAATAGGGACTGTCACCCGTGCATTGGCCAGGTCAGCCACAACAGACGATGCTAAACCCCAGAGACAGACAACACTCCAAGAGCGTTATTCGCATGATCTCCCGAGATTGAGCCGCCAATGATTATGGTGAAGATGATTATAAATATATATATATATATATATATATATATATATATATATATATATATATATATATATATATATATATATATATATATATTAGCCATCGAGCTAATAGAGTATGACATTGCCATCAAACTAGTATAGTATGACATAACCATCAGAGTAGTATAGTATGCCATTGTCATCAAACTAGTATAGCATGCCATTACCATCAAACTGGTATTGCATGCCATTACCATCAAACTGGTATTGCATGCCATTACCATCAAACTGGTATTGCATGCCATTACCATCAAACTGGTATTGCATGCCATTACCATCAAACTAGTATTGCATGCCATTACCATCAAACTAGTATTGCATGCCATTACCATCAAACTAGTATTGTATGCCATTACCATCAAACTAGTATAGTATGCCATTGCCATCAAACTAGTATAGCATGCCATTGTCATCAAACTAGTATTGTATGCCATTACCATCAAACTAGTATAGCATGCCATTGTCATCAAACTAGTATTGTATGCCATTACCATCAAACTAGTATTGTGTGCCATTACCATCAAACTAGTATAGTATGTCATTGTCATCATCCTAGTGTTGCATGCCATTACCATCAAACTAGTATTGTATGCCATTACCATCAAACTAGTTTTGTATGCTATTACCATCAAACTAGTATTGTATGCCATTACCATCAAACTAGTATTGTATGCCATTACCATCAAACTAGTATAGTATTCCATTGCCATCAAACTAGTATTGTATGCCATTACCATCAAACTAGTATTGTGTGCCATTACGATCAAACTAGTATAGTATGTCATTGTCATCATCCTAGTGTTGCATGCCATTACCATCAAACTAGTATTGTATGCTATTACCATCAAACTAGTATTGTATGCCATTACCATCAAACTAGTATTGTATGCCATTACCATCAAACTAGTATAGTATTCCATTGCCATCAAACTAGTATAGCATGCCATTGTCATCAAACTAGTATTGTATGCCATTACCATCAAACTAGTATAGTATTCCATTGCCATCAAACTAGTATAGCATGCCATTGTCATCAAACTAGTATTGTATGCCATTACCATCAAACTAGTATAGTATTCCATTGCCATCAAACTAGTATAGCATGCCATTGTCATCAAACTAGTATTGTATGCCATTACCATCAAACTAGTATTGTATGCCATTACCATCAAACTAGTATAGTATTCCATTTCCATCAAACTAGTATAGCATGCCATTGTCATCAAACTAGTATTGTATGCTATTACCATCAAACTAGTATTGTGTGCCATTACCATCAAACTAGTATTGTATGTCATTGTCATCATCCTGGTGTTGCATGCCATTACCATCAAACTAGTATAGTATGCCATTGCCATCAAGTTAGCATTGCATGTCATTACCATCAACCTAGTAGTGTATGCCATTGTCATCATCCTAGTATTGCATGCCATTACCATCAAACTAGTATAGTATGCCATTGTCATCATCCTAGTATTGCATGCCATTACCTTCAAGCTAGTATAGTATGCCATTGCCATCAAGTTAGCATTGCATGTCATTACCATCGAACTAGTATCGTATGCCATTGTCATCATCCTAGTGTTGCATGCCATTACCATCAAACTAGTATAGTATGCCATTGCCATCAAGTTAGCATTGCATGTCATTACCATCAACCTAGTATTGTATGCCATTGTCATCATCCTAGTATTGCATGCCATTACCATCAAACTAGTATAGTATGCCATTGCCATCAAGTTAGCATTGCATGTCATTACCATCGAACTAGTATCGTATGCCATTGTCATCATCCTAGTGTTGCATGCCATTACCATCAAACTAGTATTGTATGCTATTACCATCAAACTAGTATTGTATGCCATTGCCATGAAACTAGTATAGCATGCCATTGTCATCAAATTAGTATTGCATGCCATTACCATCGAACTAGTATCGTATGCCATTGTCATCATCCTAGTATTGCATGCCATTACCATCGAACTAGTATCGTATGCCATTACCATCAATCTAGTATTGTATGTCATTACCATCGAACTAGTATTGTATGCTATTACCATCAAACTAGTATTGTATGCCATTACCATCAAACTAGTATTGCATTCCATTTCCATCAAAGTAGTATAGCATTTCATATCTTGGTTAGCAATAACAGGCATTGCATTAGATTGGTTTTCCTCTAACTCGCTTAAGTTGCTATTTACAGCCAAAAAGCATAAAATAACACGAATGTCAACTTCGATAAGCAATATAAAAAGTTTCAATATGAAGATAAAATATAGGCAAAATGTTATTAATTTTGGATGAGGAAAAAAGATGCAGCTTTCATTTTTCAAAATATGCACTGCAAATTGGCTTTGAAAAAGAAGTACCGTACCTGTATTGCAGATGATACAATGTTATATTAGGCCTAATTTATTATCATGAATTTAAATATCAATTAAATACTTTTATGTGCCATACAGAAGTGCTAAAGGTAAGACTAATAAAGTCTTAAATCAAGCAAGACCTAAGCAATAAACCTGATTACACAAAATTAAAGCAGAGGAGACGCTTAAACAAAAGTAAAGTTTGTTTCGATCAATCACTGATGGACTGTACGTGGAACTCAATCATACTCTCAGGCTGAGAGGTTGTGTGATCACCAAGATCTGATATTATGTAGTAAATAAACACGCAAAGCAGACGCATTTTTATGTTAACAATTCGGCTGAAGTATAAATGGGGTGGGTGGGTCATCTAACCTTCTGTACCAAAAATTATGAGATCCCATTAGAGAGGACGCAAAGATCACGTAACTGGTTATAATCCCTGAGCGTACTACAGGTTCGATTAAGTTATCATCGAATTTCAGCTTGATAATTATCGCTGGCAGCTATTATTAAAATTTTTAATTAAATGAACTACACGAAACTAATCCTACTAGCATAGGTGAAATAGATCTTCGCATGGTTTTGTTTATTTGTTGTTGTTTTTTTTAATTTGCATTCCCAATAACATAAAAAAACCAAATCAAAATAGCCACCTACCATGGCGTCCATTTTTGATGTTTTATCGACACCATTTTAATTTAGGAGCTGGTAGAAATTTTAGTTATTACTTACACGCCAGATATATTTTCTTAAGTACACCTGGTTTCACACTAGTTCAAGCTTAACCGATTTATTTTCTTTCATGTCATTTAAATATATTATAAACATGTAATCTAAGTATTTCCTTTAGTAGGGAACCCAAACCCACTCACTAAGTTTGTTGATGAAACTATAAAAATTATACTTGTGTAGCTGTTATCATTCAACTATAGACTGTGACACTCTTTATCTTTACTTCGAGAAACAATAAAATAGTGACCAAATAACCATGTTATATTCATTGTAGGTAACTATGAACAAAGAAATTATAACGTGAGGGGAAAAAAATAGATATATAGAGTTAAAGCTGTGCTGGAAAAAACGGTTATCAATTACTATTGTCAGTTTTCTATTTAGCAACAAGTGGGGCGGGAAAACTTGAAAAATATATAAATGTCAGGAAGGAAACAGACGACAAATCTGGTAACGTTATAACATTCTTCTGTAACGCTCAGTTGGCATTTTGACAAAATCTGAGTAACCATATTCTTTAAATGCTGGTTTAGCATCATTTAGTATTGTTTTGGTCTGTGAGGCCTGTCCGTCATTTAGTAAGGGTTATCCAATTCATATTTTGTATGTAAGGGAAGTGGGTGTTAATATGTGATTCTATATTCAGATGTAAACAGTAGTTTGCCAAAATGCCTATTAATTTATTAAATACCGTCCAGGGCCTCTAACCCCGAACCCATAAAGTTACATGAACAAGAGATCCCGCGTCAGACAATGCGAGTGTTAGACATCTTTCATGTAAATCGAATTCATTATTCTCGCCAATATAATAATGTCGGGATATTCTTCAATCTCAAAATTGAGGAAATATATTTAGCAATTCATTCGTAGTAAACTGTTAAATGTATATTTAAATCAGTAATAAACTATTTGTCATGCCCATTTTCGATCTTTTTCTTAAACTACTTTTCATTTTTTGTTGATTTTCGTTTATATTGATTTTATATGCTCTTTTATTTTCAGAATCTATGCACTGCGGTTGAAGAGTAGGAACCTCCCTTGTTAGTTATTTTAATTATTCGATATACTGTTTAAAAACGAATATTCGCTTATCGGACTTGAAAAGATTACACCATCTAATTAGCACACATATTTATTGGAATATTTGCGTTAAGCAAGTTCTGGAAATGTCATGATAAATGGACAAAATATTATGTTTTAAAGAGTTTTAATTATACATGCTATATACCTGGAATTGTCAACGTCACCCAATAGGCTGGACGGTCTGGCGACCAAACTATACCTGTTTTAAACAAAAGCCTCCAGGTGCACATTTACATGTACAAGGGTGATTAAGTGCTCCAACGGCCATTCAATTGTTCGTTACGGGATAGATGATCCATATCCACGTTAAAGGTTTTAATACAAATGAGCTATGAAACATGCTACTGGCTACAGTATACCTTTATTATGCGACGTACTGAATCAAAGTGGGTAACTAGAAATGCGAAAGAAAAAACAAAGTATGAATTTAACAGCTCTACATTCAGTACCGGATTAAGCTAGTGCAAGGCCTGACGCATGTGTTATACAGGGAACCTAGTTTGTTGTTTATATATATATATATATATATATATATATATATATATATATATATATATATATATATATATATATATATATATATATCCAAATAAATATTAAAACACAAACTTTTAACTTGCATAGTAAAGTAATTTCTTTTTTTTCATTTGCTATACAGCCAGATAATGCAACAAAAACGTCTACCATTTCAGTAACAGTATTACTTGCATGTAGGTAAATGACAGCTTGAAAGCTTTTACCGCGAAGCCCTTGAAAGTGCGGGTCCGTGGCATACGCTGCTTTTGCTACTAAGATAATCTGGCACAGACTCCATCCCACCCTCAATACAGATCGACTTTTACAAACTGCGTTGAAATTTTTGGCGATATTTCGGGAAGGATTGTGAGGATGTAGTAGCATCGTTTGGTTACATATGCACCTTGTTGTGATTTTATTCCTGCTAAAATATGTCTATTCTTATGATTGGTGTCTCTGAATGAAGCACTGAAATATATTTTATTCTAAATGATAGAAGGGTCGCCACAATATATTAACCTAATATTTATTTATAAATGGGTGTACATTCTCTTCTACGGCAATATTAACTATTATAGGAAAGATTATTAATCTCGCTTGCTCTATTATTATAAGTGCGGTCAACCATTAATATCCGACATTAATGGAGGCATGCAAATCTAGTGAAGTCTGTCTTCGCTAGCCACAAGCTATCGATCCACTTTGTTCCACATTGATCAGGTGATATGGAATGAAGTGGATATACGACCCACAGCTGTTGTAGTTCATGTGGGTTTATCACCATTTTCAGCTTTTTGTTTATGCTATATATGGTGACCAGTGTGTGTGTGTGTGTGTGTATATATATATATATATATATATATATATATATATATATATATATATATATATATATATATATATATATATATATATATATATATATATATATGGTAGAAGAAGAACTAGGAAAAATCACGGGAAACCACTAGCAGGCTTTCTCACATTCGAACTCTGATCGAACCTGAGGCTCGAACATATGAGGAAAAGATGAGATGTCGGTGATCTGTAAAGGCGAACGTCTTAGCCTGCCACCTGGGGCCTCTACAACCATTGGCTAACAGAGTATTATAACTAAACCAAACTTCACAACTCCAAATGCTGTGGGTCCTTATGTAAGCTTCAAATAGTTTCAATAAATTTTTGTGTAGTACATATCCGAAAGACATTTTAGTAGTTCAAACGCACCTAGCTTTAAAAAGGTATTTAAGGAGTAATTTTTCGAAGCAAGTGTAAAATGACTGTTATACCACTGAAAATTACATTTCTTTACAGGAATTCGTAATCCTCTATTTGCTTTGTGCTAACGTAAACATTTTTTCTTTCTTTTTTATATTGTATTATTGTTTTTTTAATTACTGTAGTATTAGCCGCCTTTGACCTGTCAAAATACCAAATAATTTTCTTTAGCACTTAAAATAGTTTCTGTATAATTTTTTGTGGCCCAGTCATACCCAGGAACTCTACAAATTCGAGCCATGGCAATGCTTGTGAGGTGGGGGTGCAATGTTAAATTCAAGATTTAATAAATCTAAAAATTATGTAAAATATTTAACTTTTTCTATATGTCCAAACATATTTTAACTGTGCAATCTTCTTTTAATCCACTCCACAATACTTTTCGTGTATCTTGTGAACCTGACAATTTAAATCACTCATTCTGATATATTTGTTCTGTAATTAAAAGTAATGTTGAATATATTAATAGTGTCTACACATATTATTTTATCACCGTCTGTACTCGTTCATCATAAGTTGTGTCCAACTGCAAATTGTACAAACCCAGATCTCGATCTGCATCTGTGCATTTGTTTAGAGTAATTACAAGAACAAACAATATAGACCCTGGTCTATCAATGCATTATCATTACATCTAGCTTTCATTTTTAAAGCAAGGTGCATGAACTTGAGGAAAATAAAAAGACACAATAGGCAACGTAAAGTGTTTGGTTTTTTTGGAACTGGTGAAGTCAGTTTATGCAGTAATCAATACTACTTGAAACAATGACAATAGGGTTTTGTTAACGGCATGCAGAAAGTTTCATGTTTTCATTTTGTATATAATGTTCAAAAGGTAGCAAACATTTTGACAAATATATTGTAAACAAATCCTACATTTTACAAAATTACACAGTTTGCATTTATGATTGGGAAAAAAAACAAAAATGTAACATTTCATAATGATGAATATTGTATTATGTAATATTATAATAATAAGAATAGAGAAATTTCATTTCCACCAATATACACATTATAGTTGCAGCATATACATTATTATAATTTGAAGTTGAAAATTATATCTTATATCGTTTAAAGTTGTAAGAGTTTTAAGTATAGAGATCCTCATTATAACGCTGTTCAATGGAGCCACAAAACTGGCGGCTGCCTGTATTGGGTGCTCCCAGATAAGGTCACTAAAAGACGTATTATCTGGACGATAGGCAACGTGTTAGTTTATTCCATATGCGACCATCAAAACTGACAATTTTGAGCAAGGCATACTTAGGCGAAATCAACATATACATTACAATTATAGATATCGTGAGAAAACCTGATTAACGTTATGTTTATGTGTATATGTTTTTAACAGTATCTTGAGATTGAATGAATTATTTGCAACTTCCAAACACCATATAAACTCAACGATAAATCTGCAAGGATACCCAAAAGTTGGCCGCTGATGACGTCATTCAGGAACTAGCCTATCGTTGCATATTATGTAATGAGTTACATGACCATACCAGCCTTATAAAAAGGGTCTTCTTTTCTATAGTGATACATCGTATAGTGAGGGACCACTGTACTGCTATTGTGTTATCGTGATGATGTACCCGTACTTATCCTTGTATAACACATGCTAAGCTATGACTAGCTACGATATCGTAGCCTCTACTTGTTTTGTTGTGGACTAAGGTACTAATATTAGTACTAGGCTATGACTAGCATGCTTGAACGTATGCCGTTTTCTCAAAACTGTAAGGAAATTAAAAGCATAAACAACGCTCTCAAGGCGCATTATGGGAAGGCAGATCTGGTCGCTTGTTGGGCCATCATTATATACTGCTAAAAACGGTACATTATCATTTTTTTGCAAAAACATTAAATGATGAATTTCAAGGTTGTGACCTCGCATGGTTGTCCTCTCCATAAGCAGTGTATATTTTTATACTTTTTACAGATTTTGTATGTAATTGTCGTTTTTTCTCAAAATATGTTGTAATGTATGTTGTATTATGCAAGTGTACTTTCAATACTTTATTCTCAGTTTTTTTTTAAATTTGTGCTGAAAAAAATGAAACAACTAATGAAGATCTTACGTGAAACATATATGTGATGCTCCTTCAATGATAACCTGTTTTTAGAATCTTTAGTACCGATTACCACCATCTGGACATTTTACGTTTTGGTTTTTAATCCTGTGTAATTTGATGAATATTCTGAGGCTGGAGGGGTGGATGTGAAGAAAAACGGTTTCAGTGGGTGAAAACTTCCAAAGCAAGAGGAGAAATATTTCAGCCCGAAATCCAAACACAGGAAGCAAAAAGATGGCACCCTCGCACCAAGGCATAACTTGGAAATAAGCATTTGCAAAATGATTCAAGCTATCATTAAGCAGGATGAACAGTACATATACTTAACCTTGTGCATGAGAAACCCAACAGAGGACTTCAAAGTCCATGAAGGGTCTATTCTGTCAACAATTGCTGAGAAAATGCAATGTATTCTTACGAGTAGGTGTAATAACAAATCTTGCTGATGGGAAAATATGCCAGCGATCAATGTGTCTGTCATGCTGATGGGAAAATATGCCAGTGATCAATGCCTCTGTCATGCTGAACAGCTTTATGACACAATAGGAAAATGCACAACCACAAAAAAATGCAATAGTACTATTTGCTTTTTAATAGTGATTCTGAAATTGTCATGATATATATCAAGTATGCTTTTATTGCGGAATACTGAACTAACGATAATATGCACACTACGAAAGTCTTGTTTAATAAAGGAATTGTTCCATTCTGATATTATCCTTTCTTACCATCAATATTATGTCTAAACAGATATCTGTAGGAAGTACTTTCGTACAAAATAATTTTCTTAAGTTAATAGTTTTCACCTTGTAGGAAAAAAAGTTGTGCTGTCGTAATTTTGGTTAAGCCTTTGGTAATTGGATACAAATATACTGGCATTCATCTTGAATGTGAAAGTTTGATTTCTGAAACTTAATGAAATGTACATTTTAGTTTCATGTTTTAATAGCATGTTGATACATTATACCGACGAAATAAGAGTTCACAGCAAGATTCCAACTAAAATGGGAACAGACCATTCCAGCATTACAAGGGGACTGTCCATATAGTCTTTTCTGTTAGTTTCGGAAAAAGTAACGAGCCTTAGAACGAACTGCCACTACTCTAATAATTCTTGATTATGTTGTTTCCCTTGGGACACCATGGTCAAACTGAATTAGTAATAAACACAATCCAAATTAACTTGTGATTGTACAATTGCTGAATCAGGTAAAACCATGCATTTTTTTATATTACATAAATGTTTGGTGTAAAGGTTTTTCAACGTATTTTATTTGAGGATCTAGCCAATAAAAGATGCCTTTATCTTATTCAAAGAAAATTAATTTAAACAAAAGACCTATATGCCTGAGCTTATCCAAGTTAACATGAATGCAAATTCAAATATGTACCGAAACTGTCGAGGTGAAAGAAAAGCAGACAACACAGTTATTAAAGTGTCTACTGATGTCTGTCATTTATTTTCTAACATATCAGAAATATGGCTACAAAGGACCAGATAATACATCACCTCATTGATACATTGTTTAAGTATTTCTCATAATTGATTTTATCCAAGATTTCAATGTTTACAAACCGAATTTGATCAGAAAGAGTATCAACACTCTTCACAAACTCAGTTTATCAGATACAGATCACCTGATCACTGTGTATGGATATCGCTCAGAATCAGTCTCATCAGAGATCTTAAAAGCTTACATTTTAAATTTGATAAGAAACATAGTCTCTAGAGTGTTTACATACTCAGTAAGATATAAGATCACCAAATTAATTTGCATGGCTATTGCTCAGAGCTAAACTTATATGAGGTCTTGATGAGATAATCTTACAATTTTAATCTGATCAGAAGCAATGTCTCTAGAAAGCTGATAAATAAAGTGCAAAGGGACAGTTTTGTTGTGGTATCTATATCCATGTGAAGCTATGATGGCTCAGTGGTCAAGACACTGCACCTGTGACAAGATCATTACAGGTTCGATTCACACTATCAGATCTACCTATCAGATCAGTTAATTTGGTGTCTTTGGGCATGGCACTTCACTCAACATACCCTAGCATATAACCTTCATTGTGTTGGTATGCTGTAAAACACCAAAACCCACCAAAAATAATTGTGAATTTTTTTTACAAATTCATACTGTCAAATCATGGAGATTATAATAAAGGACACGTTTTTATTTAAAAATAATTGTGAATTTTTTTTTACAAATTCATATTGTCAAATCATGGAGATTATAATAAAAGACACTTTTTTATGAGTTAGTTTCATTGATACAGCTATCATAGATTTATTCAAGTATCATATAACCATTTTGTTAATGAAATCTGACTTTATTACAGAGAATAGAATTGTTATATAATTGTATTATGTTGTAGTAATTAGACTAATAAAAATGCTTTCCCATTAAAGTCTTTTTTAAAAATTTATTTAAGTGTTCTTCTGTCAAATTATCTGCTAATTTTAACTGTTGATTGAAAGAAAAATCCATGCTATTCGACCAGTTAAGACAACAATGCATTGCAGTGTTTAATATTGTCTCTTACACAGCCATACTGGGTACTAAAATGTTTCATTTGTGCAATTTTTTTTTTAAAAAAAAAAAAAAGGAGTAAGTTACAATAAATGTTTTCAGATAAATTGTATGCTTGCTGGAAAATAATTTCAAGTAAATTTTTCTAATTTTTCGCAATACAGCATGATAATCAGATGAACATCTCACATCTACCCGGACTGAGACACTCAAGAATTTGTGCACAAGAAACTGTTTGCATTCTTAGTATTTGAGAGATAACAAAATAACACAAGTGTGTGTTTGTGTGTGTGATTTGGATTTTTAACGTAGCTTTAATAATTTTTCAGTTACATTGCTACAATGTCTGCAGTATGGCAGTTTACAGTGATGTCTAGCACTGGGACATCATGCTGCAAGCATGTAACATGATGACCAACCAGTCTCATCATCTTGACACCAGGCCAACCAGTCCTAACACTAACTTATTAATGCTGAGTGCCTAACAAGGCAGCTGTTAGTACCATTTATATAATGCCTTTGGTATAGTTTGGCAGGGGTTGAATCTAAGTGAATCTCACTAATAGTTGCTATACAGCAGGTTAACAAACTCTCCACAGCTGGGACTGAGATAAAACAGCATTTTGTAGATTACAAAGCTGAAACAACATATATATATATATATATATATATATATATATATATATATATATATATATATATATATATATATATATATATATATATATCAGTTCTCCCTAACCCACCGATGAAGTTTTAGTTATTACTCACTAAAAAATGGGAAATGACCCAAAATAAAATTACACAATTTCACAGAATACCCCCGTTTTCTCTCACTCTTCTCATTTATAAAGAAAAGAATATGTGGAATCTGAACATAAAAAGAATTAGACTGGTTAAAGACCTTGAAATTGAAGGTTTTGTGTAAGTAATCAACAAGAACCTGCATCGTTGAAATAGTATGTGCACACTTTTTAAGTGATTTTTCAACAGTGCTACACAATACCAACTAAAGTTGCAATAGCCTAGCAAGACAAGGGCAATACAGTAAACTCCTTGCTTAGGTGGCATACATCACTTACATCTTTGTACTGAAACTACTTTTCTTCTTGAATGACTGACTTTTTACTCAAACTCAAAAGCCTTCATTCTCACCTAACTGCATACCATCCACAAAATTTGATCCAGGTGTGTGATGTAGAATTCAAGTTATTACATAGAAAACTCTGTATAAAACACAGACCTTAACATTTGACCTTTTAATAGCAAAATTGATAGGCAGAAAGAATTATTCCTATGACTTTGATACTGACTTGAATTGACAGAATTGAGTATATTACTTTCTTACTTCAAGTGCAAGTGTTATGCATATTTAATTTGTATTGTGATTTATTCATTATTATATATTATGTATATTTTGTATTGTGACAGACCTTTCTCCATAATTGAGGAGTTGGCCTACATGTCTAATGTCATGTAGGAAAAACATGTTTATTAAGTTCTAAATACAGCCTTGATTATGACCTTAGAAGTTTCTAGGAACAAATTTCATTTACAGTTTGATGGAAATTATTTTTTTACCCTCATCCTGGTTCTCAAATTGTGTCTTAGGTTTTTATATTATTGTTAATTATATTGGAATTACTCATTCTTACCTTGACATCTGATGTGGAACCAGTCTTATTGTTGTTGTCAGTTTTAATATGAAGGATTTATTTAAATTATTCACTGGAATTACAAAGTGCTCTTTGATTTTTTTGACTAAATCAGTATTTTGAGATTTTTATCATTGTGATGCATCAAGACTGTTGGTACATTTAACACATTCAAGATTATTGGCACATCAGCACAATCAAAATTGGAAGTAACTTGGAACAAAAGGAATTCATTTAGACTTTTGGAATTTGAAAGAGCTTTTAGAACTAATTGAAATTTAATTCACAATACTAATTTTTTTTAAAATTTCACTTTGTATTCTAGGGAAATAAATTATTTGTTCAATTTTACAAAACAGCTGGTTTTCAATATTTTCTGTTACTTAGCTTAAGATCAGAGTTATGACAGCAAGCCAAAGTTAACAACTGTATATGGCGTTGACATGGTTACTATGTGGATACAATTTTTCTTCTTTTATTCAGTGACCATAATCATGAAACCTAAAATCAATAGGGTTCTTCAACCCAACTAAAAGTCATAAACTAAGTTTGGTAACTCTAGATGTTGTTCCCCTTTATTTATTGTGCTGAAATCAGTTTTCTTATTTCAGTCAACGACCTTGACATTTCAGCTTCTGACCTTGAAATCAATAAGCTCAACTTATCCTACTTGCAAGCCAACCACAAAGTTTGGTAATTGTAGATGACTGACAACTTAAATTACTGCTTGGAAATGAAAATGATAAGTCAGAGTGAGAGACATAAAATATCATTTTCTTCCTAAAAAAAAGTTTAAAGTGCTATGAGAGAGAGAGAGAGAATGGAAATTAACCAATGAATTTGAATGATCTGGATCTTTAGTCAAGATATGTGGCTTGATCTAAATCGTTCTATACAGAAACTATTTTTTACCGGACCATAACCTTTTGCCTTCAGACCATAGAACATATAGGTTTTTCTTATATCCAAAAAGTTTCTTCAAGGTACTTGCTTTATAATAAAAGTTTTTCTGCAAAATCCATTTTTCTTTATGGTACAATGACACCAAACTCATTTGGCCTCTTCCATGTCTTAATTGCAAGCCCACCATAGACTTTAGTCAAAAAATATGATCTAGTGTGCCAAAACCATTTTTCTGTATTCATTTGGTGACCCCTAACCCTTTAAGCCCTAAATCAATAGGCTTACTTCTTACCCAAAACATAAGTCAATAACTAACTTTCAGTAATAGTGACCTTGACCTTTTGACTTTCAAGGTGATGACTCCTCAAAACCATGGTCTACAATCTAAAACAAATGTTATGCAGACACCCATTTCTTGTCTAATGATCACAGTAACCATTATCTTTGTTCATGAAGATTTTTTTTTTCCATTTCCAATTGATGTACAACAGTTTTAAGCAATTTGTTAGAGGTTTTGTATTTTTCTATTTTATTAATGGCCTCGATATTAAATAGTAAGTTGGCATCATCTGAAAATATCTGAAAGATCTTCATACATGGATGGATGTTTCCTGCCATATTTGGTCAAACTGCTCAGAAGGTTTTGAGAAGGTGTTTAAATGTGGTCTAATTTAGTAATGGCTGCCACATTGAAGAAGCAGGATCCTTTAAATGAATTTGATCACAGAATGCTTAAGGTGGCGCTCACCAGTTATTATGTATTTTTGAGAGAGTGATGTATGTAAGGTGAAGTTGTTTGCATTTTAAACATGCACAGTGGAGAGAATGTTGGCATACCTATATACTACTTTCATGTAATGTGGATGAAATTTCTTTAGATATTGTACTTTTGAAAATTTTAAATGATCTTAGGACACTGCTAACTAAAATGACTGCTCCCTTGTGCTCCAAAAATCAACCTAAATTTGTCTAAAGTACACTATTCTTGGCAGCTATTAAAATATGGAAAATGAATTTTGCCAAACTAGATAATACCAGCTTCTAAAAGTGCAATGAATGAATTACCAAATACATAAAATGTAAAAAAAAGTTATCAGCTCTATTTTTACAATTTACCTCTCAAGTTCGAGAAGTGAAAATGAGCAAGTAGAGCTAGCACTTTTTTGAAAGGTACACATGTGGAGTAAGGCCAAACTGTGTACTCTCTAACCCATATTACACCCATCAATCATACATCATACATCAAAATAAAGGGAATTAAAGGTTCTTTGAACAATACCCAAGATATACAAAGTCTCTTTTAAATAACCAGTATAACTAGTGAGGAAACCCGGGGAAACTTTCTTTAAAATTTTAACCCTATGCTAAATATGAAACTGTAGAGCACCACCTAATAATGAAAATCATGAGCAATTTAGTCAAGAGTTTAAACTGAAATAGCTATTGTGAAAGCATAACGGACAAATAAATATGCAATAAGCTCACTTGACCGTACTGTGATAAGAGCTAAAAATCCTCTCCAGTTAATAAAATTTAAGTAGCAGAATTTTAAGCTCAAAATGAGTCTGCATTTGAATTCCCACAACAGTGACCAATGTTTGACTGCCAAAATTATTCTTATTTAAAGTACCACTTAGTCATGGAAAAGCTAACACTTAACATGCTTTCATTAAATTTATTCTCATTTGTGACACAAATACATGATCTTTTTGTACATTATGAATGAATTATACATAAACAAAATTTTTTTTGCTATCAAATCAAAATGAAATGTTTAAGGACTTTTTTTTTTGCTGTTGGTAAAAAAAATGCAATGTACATAATATAACATGAGTCTCATCCTCTCTTTCATTCTTTCTCTTTCATCTGATGGCTTTAGGAATAATGACAATGCTAAATTATTTACCTCAATATGAAAAACATTCATACATGACTGTGGAGCATCACATGAATATATGAATCCTCAATGGAGAAAATAAAACTTTATTTTATTTTTATTTTAGTTTTCAAATTTAAAATTCAAAATATAAGCATGAATTAGCTCTCAGCATAGTATTAAACCTGAGGGATTAATGTATCTGGTAATTGAACCACAGAACAAAGAGGGAAATAGTTTTGTTTATTCACACAATAAGATGGATGGATGCTAATACTCAGCAGTACACTTCTGCTGACTACACAGTCCAAACTGTGAAACCTAAGAAGTGTAAGTAAAATCAAGAAACGTTGAATTCATAGCATGAAATCAAAAGTAATTTTCTTTTGGCAAACAACTTTCTGATTCACAAAATGCTATTAAAAAAAACTGGTTGAAATATGTTATGGAATGTAACCTATCCTATGGTACAATCTAATGTGATCAAGCTTTAAGTGTGCATACTTAACATTTCTTCTTAAATAAAATTCAAAGTATTGATCTGCATTTAACTGTAATGATGAATTTCACATTAGTGTTGCAAAATTTGTCCAAGTCATTAATATATGTCAATGCCAACAAAAATACAAATGTAATGGAAGGGGCATAACTCTTCATGAATATCTGAAATAAAGATAATGTCTAAACTGAATGTGTGGGTCCTTAAATATATATCTGAGAAGGTTTCAGGACTGCTCAAGCTGCTGTAAGAGAATTCTGCGTTTCTTTTCTAGCTCCCCCTCACTCAAGTCACTCTCTGATGAGTGCCAGTCTCCATGCTGAAAATAAAAAAAGATTTGGCTTAAATGCTGCTGTCACTTCCAAAAACAGTAGTAATCAATCTGAATCAATAATCTACACTGATAAATAGAACATTCCATTAAAATTTAAATCTTCCTGAAAGCACATCTCATTTCCTCCAAGCATTTTAACCCCAAAAAACAAAGACCATTTTATACTAAAACTACTGCTTGAAGAACAAATAAATTTTTCTGGTACACAAACATTTATCCGGTACACAATCCCCAAATTAAAAAATCACACCAGTCCATTTCTAAGAACCACAGACTTATCTCTCACTCTTTATCTTGTGCTCCTTTCCTCCATTACAGATGATTACCTGCTGATTTGCATTAAGAGACAGTTGATCACATGTTTGGTTCACATATGAAAGATGCCAATGATGATGTTACCAACACAACATTATTGCCAAGGACAGTATTAAAGCTCACTCAAGTTTCACTGACCTACTGCAGCATCATTTATTTTCAAGATTTTGTAAAGAAAGACATGGTTATAGATACTTAAAACTGACAGCTTTGCCTGGAACATAGTTGTAGGTATTTAATTTCATGGATTAACCTCCACAAATAATCAAAGAGAAGAATATACAGAACAAAACTTTGTCACACTAAATGGCACTCTTCTATGGACAATACAATACTACAATACTGTATGAGCACCAATCAAACATCTGTCATGAGAGAGGAATCACTTAACTCCAAATGGAGCAACACTAAGCTAGTCAGTTATTAAGGAACATGTGTTTATCTCTTCCTTAAATCTATATCCATACATTTGTACCTTACTTTCTGATGACTGATGGCTTAAGAATGGTAACATTCAATGTAGGTCCCAATCAATTTGGATGTCATCATTCCTTAAGTGAACCTAACTATAACCAACTGTCACATGCTCAATGCAGTTAGCAAGCAGTATCTAGGTTTGGTGTATTGAGAACACATCAAAGTGTGAAGATGCTAACTAAATTGAAAAATAATGGTATCACTCTACTGTTTTGAGACTACCTTGCACAAAAACCAACTTGAGCCACTATATTTTACAATAAATAATGACTACAAAGAAAAATTAAACTCACATTTCCACAACAGGTAATATATATATATATATATATATATATATATATATATATATATATATGATGTTGCTGAAATTATGCACATATGCACATAATCACCCAAATGGCACTGAATCACTGAATCTTTGGAATTATAACTAAGCTTCAAGCTTCATGAACAAATTTTTGGAATAGTACAGTTAAAAGCAATAATAAACAAGTGAAAAAGGTGGGACCAATAAGTATGCATGAATGTAGGGAAATATATATATATATATATATATATATATACACACACACATATATATATATATATATATATATATATATATATATATATATATATATATATATATATATATATATATATATATATACATACATACATACACACACATATATGTATGTATATGGACAAAAAGTAATCTAAGCAGAAAAAGAATAATCCACATATAACATAATAAAATTCAATGCACACATGTACAAAATGATTTATTTACCCCTCTAGTCTTTTAACATCAATTACTGCTTCAAGTTTTCATATATTGCACTTTGTGCTTTAAAAAGCAGTAGTCTCTCATATTACATTTCAAAACACTTTGTACCAGCTGAGACTTTGAATGTTTTGCACAACCACATGGCACTAAATGCTAGGTTACAGAGCCTGGATCTAAATTTTTTTAATAACTCTGAACAATCGCTCAGTCAGCATTATAATGGTAAAGAACCAATATTCTTTTCATAATCTGACAAAGAAAAGGAAATTTATATCTTCCAGTTATTGGGTGTTTTAGCTGGGAAATAAGGTGTCATTGAAAACCCCAGACTGTCCTGCCAACTTATGTTTAATCAAAAAAACATTATGAAACAATTAGAAAATGTTCTATCCAGTGGAATCTGATGTTAATTCTGGTAATGAAAGAAGAGCACTACCCCTTTTCTTGTCAAAGTCTCTTACACATACTGGGTATAACTTTTGGTCATCATAATTACTGCTCCTGTCTGTTGCAATAATAAAGGGTCCAATTTTTATAGCTTTTGCAAGTTTTAAGTGATGTACCTTCTGCTACTGTACTTTTCGTCTTTTTCTAATCCTATTGTAAAATCATTTGATAAACATTTTTGCTTGAACATTAGACCAACAAGTAGGTCTATGCTTTTTTCCTTCTGACTGCTGTCAGAACAAAAAAATGGAGACCTACTTGTTCGTCTACTGGTAACAAACACATAGTAAATCTGACCTGACTTTTAGTGCCAAATACCTATAGAATGATTCTGTACCTCATGATTTATAACAAAGAATATGCAAGCAAAGATAAAACATTAGAAAACCATTATGTTCTCACCCAAGTCAGACAGGTGTTAGAAATAGAAATTAGGAAGTCAATAAGATGGGATCTTTTAAAAACGTGCTTTAAAAAACATTTATCAAGTGTGATTAAATACTGCATAGTCATAATAAAGAAGTTCAAAAAAGGGTTTCCACCTGACTGATAAAGCCACAACACTTTGTGAAGCCACACCTGACTTGACGTCCTAAGAAATAGTTCTGCAAAGTATGATCCAAATTGGTCAAGCAGTTCCCAAGAAAAATGTATGTTTACATAGGGTTCTCAACAATGCCAAATGGCTGCTAGTGGAGGTCCACTAAGCATAACATTGGCAGAGCATGTCATATAAAACATTCCTGCCAAGTCTGATTCAATCTGACCTGGAAGTTTTAGAGATAAAGTCAAACATAATAACATGGACAGGGCAAATTTTGACAGATACATGATGGATGCAGGGCTATGCCATAAACACAGCCTTTCGCCAGGTCAGTTAAAAATTATTACAAAGTAGATCTGTGACTGTAAACCACATATGGACCCTTACAGGCATATATATATTTCTGAGCCTGAGTGATCCATTTACACATCAGGCATAACAACAACAACAGGCATGCAAGTGTCACAATAATAAACTTTCTCATAAAGGTCAATATGGATACAGATTTTTCTATTCTGGATGGTTACATGTGCTTGACATATTCCCATCTAGATCCAGTTTAACGCTTACCTTGTCTTTCCGGACCTCAGGAGTATAGGATTCTTTTCGTGTTGATTTGCTGCGAGAGCTCCTTCCTTCATCATCACTTGGCTAAAACAATAGCAATTTAAAAAATGTGATGTGATTATGATTTTTAACATAGCTCTAACAATTTTTCAGGTCATATTGCTATGATGTCTGCAGTGCGGCAGTTTATAGTGATGTCTAGCACTGGGGCATCAAGCTGCAGACATGTAGCATGATGTCCCACCCAGTTACATTATCCTGACACTAGGCCGACCTGTTCTAACACTAACCTCTTAATGCTGAGCGTCAAGCGAGGAAGCTGTTAGTACCATTTTTTTAAGTCTTTGGTATGACTAATGGGGATTGAACCCATGACCTCCCACATCTGAGGCAGACCTCTAACCACTAGGCCACTGGATTATCATATACAAACTTAACTGCTGAAGGTATCTATTACTGAATAGAATTGCAAATCTTTTTGGCAGGTATTAATTAAAAAAATAAACTTTACTAAAATATACTAGTTTCTCTGTCAGCAGACTGAATAAGTAAATGTCAGAATATTTCATTTATGCATCCCATCTTCTGAGACTGCAGTATTCTTATTTGTCATGAATTTGTTAAATCCTAAGCTTTACTTTTTGAGGCCGATTTAGGCTGGAACATAGACATTAAACAGATCTGCCAATGCTAAAAAGGTCTTAGACAATATGTATACCAATTTTTAGTAGGATGTAATAAAATGTTATTTTGGTTGACTTGGAAAATAAGTATTGGAAAAATTTAGTAGTATGGTCAGATACAATAAAGACACCATGATATTCAACTAAATAGTTTGCAAAGTACAAGTTTTTCTTAATGACCTCAAGTTTTTTTTTAAAATTTGCAGATGTAAACTAAATGCATTTTGAAAAACTTAAAAAATCTAGCAATTCTATCCTTTTATTTCTTAAATTCCTGTAGCGGCAGCAATTATCTATGCCATGGACTCAAATCTACATATGATGCTCATTACATGCAATTGCTGCCGTTATTCTAAGGATAGACATAGACTGTATCTGAATACTCATTTTATACTTCTGTTCATATGCTTCAGTCTTAAGGACCTGATAGTCTCCTTTGCCTTCAGCAAGTTGGCATTTGATGGACATTTCCATTTGTTTGCTATTAACATAAATGAAAAATTTGAATCATATGGGCATTTTGCATTAACAAAAAGCATTTGATATACCAACTGTGACTGCTCTGGTGGCCTAACTGGTTAGAATGTTTGCATCAGATGTGGGAGGTCATGGTTCAAATTCCAGCCAACTTAATCCAAAGACTTATAAAAATTACACTAGCAACTGCCTCACATGACACTAAGCATTAAGAGGTTAGTGTTAGGACTGGTCAGCCTGGTGTGAGGATAATGTGACTCAGTGGGACATGATGTTACATGTCTATGGCATGATGCCCCACTGCTAGAATTACTATAAACTGCCACATGCAGACATAGCAATACGACTAATAGTGTTAAAGTTTGATTAAAATTCCAACACTCATACATAAAGACATATGCAATATACCACCTGTAAAGTTAGTCTAGTTTCCTTACCAACATAATCCAGTCCAATATCACAACCTAGATACACACAAATCCTATACAGGTTAATATCAGGATTTAAAGTCAACCATAAATATAGGGGCCTCGAGTGGCCGAGTGGTCTAAAGCGCTGTCCGTTACGGATCACTGCCATCTTACCTCTGTCTGCGTGGGTTTGAGTCAAGGATTCGGCGAATGTGGATATGTGAGAAAGCTTGCCAGTAGCTTCTTGTGGGGGTGGTTCTTTCCGGTGATTTCCCGGTTTCTTCCTCCACCAATAATACTGGCCGCCATGAATAGCCTATCGTGTGCTGAAAAAATGGCGTTAAGCCCATCAACAACAACAACCATAAATATTTCCCTTTATCTTGCTATTATTAAGATCATAATTTAAAGGTAATTTCTGTATGCCGTAAAGTACAATTTCAAATGCTGGCAGGTCTGCAAGGTGTTTGGGATCCCCTGCCAACAATCAGATTAAAATTTCTAAATGACTGAAATTGCCAATTTTTGTACTTTTTTTATATATATCCATGATGCTTTTGTTTTCAAAATCATTAAGGGGGTAATAATGCCAATTTTGTAATTAGCAGTCCTTTCTGGTTTTCAATATCTGAAGTAATGATTAAGAATTTTTAAAATTTTTAGTAATGTAAAACGCCTTTATGGCCAAAGATTCTGTGCAACAAAACGGTTGCATAAAGGTTTCTCTGTCCTTCACAATAAAGCCAAACTTGATGGTCTATCAAAGTCATCAGTATTGATCATACTGAATTGATACCAAATGGTCAGTTTGCTTAAATTCTTTTGGAAAAGTCATTAGGGATAACAATCTTTAGCAAGGAGACATATTTGATGGCACAATTTTGAAGGGTCTTAATTTTAACACGAGTCCAATTCTAATAGATGGTTCTTAGAAATTTTCCTGATTTCATGTAGTAGTGTTCATATCTGATGGCTGACTAGAAAGAATTGTGCAAAATTTTAAAGGTCTCAAAGTCAAGATGCTCTCTGTTAATTTGGCCCAATTTTGCTGGGCAGTAATTTGCAATAAATCAAAATTGTTGCAGAGAGTTTCAAACAGAAACTAAGCAACTGTTGATGAACCACCTCAATCATCTGATGCAATACCATAGGCCCATTTGGCCTTATAACTTGGCAAGATAAACATTTGGATCATGAATTGTGTATTGAATGATTTAGATTTTCTTATGCACTTACAGAAGCATGTTTTTTCTTCTTTGATTTCTTCTTGTGTTTCTTGGAGGAACGATCTTCTTTATCTGAAACAATATTAAAAAAATTATCATTGACTACACAAAAGAATAAATAGAATAAGCATTTGGTTAGTTGTCCTCCCATGTCTATAAATCTTGAGGGCATATGGCAGAGTGTAAGTGACTAAAATGAAAATTTATTTAATCCTTGTTCTTTTTGTAGTAAAGGCAGGAAATATGTAATTCCATGTGTGTTAGACTGTGTGTGTGTGTGCAATGTCATGCAACTCCTACATGGTTCAAGAGAGCTCAAACCTTTTGAAAAGGTATAGAGTGCTCTGGTTTTAGAAGATTCATATAATACTTGGGAATATGGCACTGAGTGGGGTGGAGGCTCTTCTGGAGAAATTTAAACTCCAAAAAATTGAGATCAATGTGTTTGAAATTTGGTCGTGTGATTGTGGATGTGTCAATACATGTCAGATGGGGGTTCAGTCGATATTGGATATATATATTGGATATTGGCAGTGACAGAAATGATAACAAATGAATGTATAACATAACAATATTCTCAGTGTTACTGAGGTTGTAACAACAAAATTATGTGAGAAAGTTTGACAGTAGCTTCTCGTGGGTTGGTGGTTCTTTCTGGTGATTTCCCGGTTTCTTCCTCCACCATTAATACTGGCTGCCGTGTATAGCCTGTCGTGTGCTGAAAAATGGCATTCAGCACCACAACAACAAAATTATGTTCTAACCTACCTTGCAAGATTATGCTAATATAGGTAAAATTCAACTAGTTGAAAGTCATTATTTTATTCTCATGTAGCATCTTTGATGGAAAATCACTGAACATCAAAGTGGAAGCAACTCAAATATATATTTCTTGTTGTTGCTAAGGTTTAATTAATCAACATTCATACCGCTTCTGTAATAATAGAACTAAACAAGATACAGTGAAATTGAGCTATGATACACAAATTAGGAAATAAAAGTAATCTGGACAACAACTAAGGTACATGTTGAAATTTCGTTTGTCAGATATATAAAATTTATCCCATTAAGATTTTTTCCATGAAATACATTTTATGTTGTCACTGCACTGACACCAAAAATTGATAACATAACAAGCATGGTTTCTATAGCCTCAGATTATTGATTCTCAAAAACTTGACTTTCAAAAGTTTTCAACAAACATTTTTTGAAATACAATGAACTTTCCTGAAATATTTATCACTGCATAACTTTAAATTAAAAAATTCTATTAAATTAAAAAATTCTATTATTTATTCCATTTTAATATTTTGCATTTCCTAAAATAAATTCAAGGAGTCTGTCAAAAGCATCAAGCATAAATAAAATTGTTCAAATTTCAAATCCTTTTTAAACTAACTCAACAATTTCAAGGATTTTCAAAATATTGTACAATCCAAGACAAACACTTACATCGAAACACATTACTACCTTTTGTGTAAGGTGTAAATCCAATCCAAGTTTACTGATCACTGTGGGACAGTTATAAATAGTGCAAGTACAATAAGCATTACCTGATTCTGAGTGATAGATAGGCGATTGGAATGGTGAAAGTACAATAAACATTACCTAATTCTGAGTGATAGATAGGTGATTAGAATGGTGGAAGTACAATAAACATTTTCTGATTTTGAGAGATAAATAGGCGATTAGAATGGTGGAAGTACAATAAGCATTAACTGATTCTGAGTGATAGCTAGGCGATTGGAATGGTGGAAATACAATAAGAAGTACCTGATTCTGAGTTATAGATAGGCGATTAGAATGGTGGAAGTACAATAAGCATTATCTGGTTCTGAGTGACAGATAGGTGATTGAAATGGTGCAAGTACAATAGTATTAACTGGTTCTGAGTGACAGCTAGGTGATTGAAATGGTGCAAGTAAAACAGCATTACCTGATTCTGAGTGATAGCTAGGCGACCTTGACCGGGACTCTGACCGATGTTTCTTCTTTTTCTTTGATCTGTGTCTGGAACTCTCATCTTCTGACACTTCAGTCTGACAAATTTTGGAAAAGAAATCTTAATACAAATTTTAAAAAGCCAAATATTCTAAATAAAATTTAATCAAAAGAGAACCTAAACTTAATTTCCTGGAAATGCACAGAAAATGAGAAGTGGGTTCATGGAATACAGATGCCCTACCACAATGGTCGACTTAGTTGAATGACCACATTTATCTCTCCATGATCATTATGGAGATGGATCAATAATTTTATTATTCTGACCTAGAAATCATAAAACTTAAATGAGACTGATTTTGTTCAATCTAAAATCAAAGGGATCTGCCAGGCATGCATATAAGGTCATGCTCTGTCAATCTTTTACTTCACCTATAACTTCCTTTTCGTACTGCATGCAGAAAGTGGAAATCAATCGGAACAAATTTTACAAACTACTAATAATTCCCAGATTCCCTCCCTCCCTCTCCCTTATGGGACAGGGTCTGAAGAAAAAAAATGACCTTATCCCAAGTAACCTACAAAAAGCTGGGACTTAATAATGGTTAGGTGTACAAACTGCATGGAATTTTAATCGTGTTCACAATACCAATGTTTCAAAGTTGTAATAGCCTGTCAAGACTGTATGGTACATTTATTGGTTAGGAGTTAGACTTACTTTATTCTATTTCATGTTTCATTTGTTTTCATTTCTTTCATCCTATTTTATAAAACCTATTAGTATGGGTTTAAAAACGGATAATATAACATTTGAAGGTTGAACACCCCACCCCCACCTTTCTCTCTCATTATGTTGCTTGATAGGGTAGCAGACTAACAGACCAAATAAGAAAC
Organism: Potamilus streckersoni; assembly: GCA_016746295.1. Lineage (NCBI taxonomy): Eukaryota > Metazoa > Mollusca > Bivalvia > Unionida > Unionidae > Potamilus > Potamilus streckersoni. The sequence continues at coordinate 698,807 of JAEAOA010001405.1, forward strand.
GTGGATGGACAATGAATAAATGCCTTTATTGTAAATCTCCCCAGCCCCATTTCTCTAATTTGTACAGTCTGTTAGCAACTGTCTGACCAACCCAGTACATCTCTCCATTTCTCTCTATCTTTTTTCTTTTGACTAAACAAGCAAAAATTGAGTATGGTGGATTTTTGACTGTTGTGAGACAATGTCTCAGGACATTTGAATGATAGCAAAATGTAGTCACACAAACAAATGGAAAGACTAAAAACAATTGTATGGTCAACAGCAATGTTAGTTAAACTACAATAAACTGTAAATACTATTAAATCTTTGAATTATCTCTTACTGATTCTTCATTATGATTAGTTTATACTTCCAACTTATTTTAATATGCCAGCCAGGATATTCAATGTTCAACCATTCTGTGTTTATAGTGCTCTACTTTCTTCGTGTTTTCTATTTATTCAATCAACCTGAATGAAAGCAGAAGCTCAAGAAATAAAAGAAGCAACTTACTTCCAAAGCAGATTGTATCTTTGACATATCAATCCAATTTTTCAATAAAAGAAATAAAAGAAGCAACTTACTTCCAAAGCAGATTGTATCTTTGACATATCAATCCAATTTTTCAATAAAAGAAATAAAAGAAAACTAGATGAACCTCATTTGATTCTAATGAAAAATTTATATATCTTGTAATAAATGATAGAGCTTGCTTACACACACACACACACACACACACACACACACACACACACACACACACACACACACATTTATAGGTTTTATAGGTTACTGCATTTATATGGGAAAAAATGAAGGAGGTTTTTGGATGGATATACTGCACAATCTGCACAATACTGCACAAGTGCAGTATATCCATCCAACAAAAGTTCATTATCTTCCCAAACAAATACAGTAACCTTTTTTATTATATGCTCATTTCTTATTCTACCTAAGGCTTAATTATATAAACAAAACAAAAATACACCACAAGTAACAAAATTAATGAATTTATGCCTATTCCAAACTAAATACACAAGTGTAGATTCTATAGTACTCAATGACAACATTAATTTGCACATAACTCTACCCAGATAAATTTGAATTTAGTCATGCGCTAGACACCAGTTTTGAAAAAAAATGGTGTTTTGGTTTACTTAAAATTAAAATTCAGAGTTATACTGTGAATGAATGCTTTGTTTGGCAACTATACTAGTACTTTGAGGTGTAACTTCTGTTTCCTCCATAATATTATACTGTATCCATGTAAGACAGGGTATGTCATTTACATCAAAGCAAAGAACAACTCAGTTCTTACACTATTACAATAATTTTCAAAGCATTATTTCTGAAACTTCCTTATTGTATTACAGAGATATTTTTTAAAGTGTGTGCAGTGGTGCCTATCTTCAGAATTCAAGGGATGTACTTCATTCAGTGCAAATTCAAATTTTTACTGTATATGTGGTGGTGCCATCATGTAAATAGGCTCACTAGCTGAAATGCGAGCATTGAACCAAACCCTATTGTCATTCATGGTTGTAATATGGAGATCACATTTTAATGAATAATGTATTTACAATAACTGGGCAAAATAATGTAATTATTGGTGCATTTTCAAATAAATAATATTATCTTATAACACTTCCATGTAATAATCATACATTACCCCAAGCGAGGTATACATGCAATTTTTGCTCATGTATGTTTGCCTGAATAAATGTATAACTTAGCACATGCACCTTGCGATATTTTGACTTTTGCATGGATCGTGTACTCTTTAATGATTATACCTATTCATTGGGGGGGCTTTGGTGGCTTTTATGCAAAAAAGTTTATACAGAGAATATTAGGTATGTTGGAGATCGATTTTAAGTGGTCAGAATTTCTGTCAAACAATAACAATGAATATTTATTTCTAAAAATCACTAAATGATCAGAAAATGATCAAAAAGGCATGAAAGGACATCTGAAGCCCATGAAATCAGGCCTAGATGGAGAGCCCATGCCAGGATAGGGTCTGCACATTAAGCCGATACTCCAAGAATTGCTTCAAAATCAGTGACCTTGACCCATAGTCAAAAAGGCAAGTATGTATGTTACTGAATCAACTGTCATAACTTTATAATAATTTATCCCAAGTAGGAATAGAAACAGATCATATGCAAATGAAAAACTTTAATAAATACTTTAATTGACAATGGTGCTGGCAGAAAAGTGGCTGCAGTATTTAGTTTTTCCATTAATATGGACTTAACAAAAACTGTCAAAGCCAAACACAACAAAGTCTTGAGATTCTGACATCTTACTGGTTATTAATTTATTATCAAATCTTGTGGCCGTCTTTATCTTTGTGATTTAAACTTACTTCTACAGAAATTGTTTATGAAAATATGAGATTCATATTTTCTGGATTTCTTTTGTTGCCATGAACTACTTACAGATCTTGACCTGGAACGAGATCGTCTGTTTTTGTGTTTCTTTGATCTCTTTTTCTTGGCATGGTGATGTGCACAGGTCTCTTCCAAGGCAATCAAATACTCTTTGAACAGGCGTATACGTTCTGCTTCCAGGGTTATCATCTCAAATTCAGGGTCATTCTCAATTCGTGACCTAGCCTTTATAAAATATAATGTCAAAATGTAGCTACCAAGAGTATCCATTCATATGTAATTACTATTGTAATGCAATGAATGATAATAGAAATTTCTATAATCTCCATTGTGAATCACCATACTTTCACACATATAGCCCTCCATGCATATACCATGCAGAAAGTCACTATTTGTGTAAAACATTTAAAATACCCCATCCACACTTACACCCTGCAAAAAACCTAACATAAGTTCACATAAACTGACCACTTGTGCTAAGAATCCCATCACAATGTACCATTCTCTGCTACACAGTATAGACATGCTAATATAATCACAAATGTTACTTTAATTATTTTCTCCAAACTTTTATTAAACTAGATTGAAATATTTTGCATTTGTCAGCATTCATTTCTGCGAAATAACAATTCCTATGGAGTTTTGTCATATTTAGGTGAAAAGAATGGCTACTGGAAGTTATTTGGTTTGCACAAGGCTACAAGTTTACATGACATCGTAAGATGCATTATACGTACCAGAGGGTCTATATACACAAGTGGCTGTATTATCTACTATAATTAAGACTTCTATACTGCTGTGAAAATCCTATAGTAGGTTGGAAAACTCAGGTTTTGTCCAATTATTTGCATTTAGATTCAAACAAAAGTGACCACTGATCATGCCCATTATGAATTTAACCTAAAAGTTGTTGCAGAGCTTTTGAAACCAGAAATAGAAATTTAAGTGTATAAAAAATCCAATGTGATGTAGAAAATAAGGGATCAAATGAACAAGACGATCCCATGAGAAAATGTGCACAATGAGGAAATAACCAAGCTATGTCTACTTCAGATATAAAAATCAAAGCCATGCTGTTAGCAATTGAGACATATTCCTGATTTCAGATGAGGCCTCACTTGGGTGAACAAATTCATAAAAATAAAACAGCTGTCCCTAAATATGTGAATGACCATAAGCCATTGCATACCTAATGACTTTCAGATGCATTTACAAAATGATATAGCCTGTCCATAGAGATATCTTGCATGGGATATATGATTTAAAATATGGTACATTCTGTTCATTATGAATAAAAAATATAAAGGTATTTGTTTTTGAAAGTAACAAATATGTCCCCAACCACCCCTACTTGACACGATATGGAACCGCATGAACGGAAAAAGGATTTTCATGATAACTACAATTAAATTTGTTTTCGTTACTATAATGTTCCAAGTTTTGGTTTTAGTATTCTTCTAAAATTAAAATAGTTTAGTCAGTTTAAGAAGCCCTGAGAGAGCTAAATCAATTATTTTCACTAAATTCTGCCACTCAGGTTTTCCTGTCAAAAATGTATAAACCAGAATGTAATCAGTTATTACATAGCCTGCTTCTACAAAGCTACTTGTAGTCTCCAGTGGTCATTTTGAATGATCATGCAGAAGATGATTGCAAACTAAAAGAGATCCTGCCTACAAAATGTCAGTTCCTACTGACTGGGCAGAAAAAGAAATTTCTTTTTTATGATATCAATGCAGTGCCTATGAAGATAATATGATAATTAAAAACAATTTTTTTTTGCCCTCATTTTCCAATTGAAATAATTTTTGTTCATAAAATTACTTCAGAAGCCATTATCATTGTTCAACTATTTAAGTCAGATTTTACAAGTCACAAGCTTATTGTATCTATGATACCAAATGAAACCAGGAAGATATATTCTATCAAAAATAATTACCAAAGGGCTGCCATTGTCTAACAAAAAAATGCCTGCTGAACAAAAAATACACCTGGCTAGTATGCATTGATCTAACTGCAACAATGAATTGAGAAAACGTTAACGAAAATATACTTACAAGTCCCCCAAAATGTTACATGTTGAATAGTTTCAAGCCAAAAATGAATTGTGCCTTCCAAGGTTTATAAACTCTGCACACAAATCCTTATAGCAACCCATGACAGTCTCTTGATACAATGTATGATTGTTAACTTTGGAAAATGAAATAATTTTTACACAAAAAATTCCAAACTGCAATTGTAATGTTATATAATCTAACATTTCAAAATTAGGTCCTGCTTTCATATAATACTTGAACTTGGTGCAGAAACACATCAAGCTTTGCATGTCCATTATCTGTAAACTTTAACAGAATACACACATTTTGAAAAACATTATCTTTTGAAGCTTAACAGTAAGATACTGAACTTAAATTTAACTTGTATAAATTTTCTTTTGAAAAAAAAAATCCTGATTGAGGATGTACTCATGATTATAAACTTTATGACAGCAGGGCCAGATCTCTCAAAAGGGTTTCTTAGCGGCCATCTGAATTGATAACATTACTAACCTCATCCCAAAGTGTGTCGACTTCGATGCGAGGTGAAGCATTTTTCAACATTGTCTTAAAGGCAGTCTCCAGTTTTTTGATCTGTAAAAGAGATAAAAGTTGCTAACATTAATGACCTATTTTAACAAGAAATGTCCAACACCAATAACACCAATGCAATAATAAGAATCAAGGTTAGACAAACAAATAACTTTAATATAAGAATTTACTATCCAAATGGTTCTTCTGGGAATTAATACAAAAACATAATATTGTATGGTTTTACCAAAATGCAATTATCTTGAGGAATAGGCATTTTACCAAAATATGAGACTATCTAATATATATTATATAAATGCAATATGCATTTCATTTACGACATTTTTCCTAAAGAAAATTTTAGGACACATTTCCATGTTCATATTCCTCCAGTTTCGAGGTTAACAAAAATCCCTTGAAGCGACTGATGCTCTACTGGCTGAAAGAAATTCAAGGAATTGAAGACGAAACTTATTTTAAGAACTGCTGAATGCTGATATTCTGATGCAATAACAGGATTTTTAAATTGGATGCCTTGCAGCCATGCGGTATGTCAGATCTGTACCAGTTTGATTTTAAAATAGCTAGAAATTAGAAATCTTTAGGTGAGCAAGAACATCCATTCAGTAGGACTGGAGATAAGATTTTGAAGCTGGTCACCGTGACAGTCATATTAGATTGACACTAATTTAAGACAAACTAGTTATAAGATGGCTTTTGATCAAAGCCCTAAGTCAATGTGACAATCCATTTAGAATAAATGGTGATAAGATGTTCAAATGGGATGACTTGGTTATATTGGATGTCCAATCTACAACAGTTATATTTCGGAACAAATTCACTTGACTAGAGCTGTCAACGTGTACCTGGGTACTCACCTGCTGATAACCCAGGTAATAAAATCAGAAAATTGGGTATCCATTTAATGCACACAAATTTTCCACCAGTGCAATTGACCCCCATAAGCCCTTGGGTTCTTAAGGAAGCACTCATTTGTTTTCAAGCAGGCAATCATTTTACTGAGCAAATAATTTAAAACATGTACTTGTTCAGTGTGAAGTAGAGTTCTGCCTCTTCAAGGAAATCTTTGACCTTAATCTCTTAGATTGTTTTTCCATTTATTTATCCTTTAACTGAGCCCTGAGTGATACTCAGTAACAACAGAGGGTGGTTTTTTGATCTTGCTGCACAAATGACAGTGTTCAGTTGCAACCTATAATAGATTTCACAAAAGTCCAAGTTCAAAGTGATACTTAGAACCCAAGCTGTCTCTACATAAGCACTTGCATATGACTGACACCAAGGAAAGAGTTTACAATGACTAGACCACAATGATTTACTAAACAAGATTTCAGAAATATATTGGATAAATTAACAAGGATGAATTCTTGGACTTTGTACCAGATGACATTTGGTACCGACACATTTAGGATGTTGAATAAAAACATATGTGGACTTGACTTTCATTAATTATTTTTAAGACGTGGAATTTGACATAACGGGATATTGTCAATCAGATCATTCTGAACAATTTTTATACTGCTGTATGACATAACTGAATTCATGGGTTTATCATAAATGGATTTAAAATGTGGATTTTAATGGATTTAATTAAAACAAATTTATTTGTGACATATTCCACTCAATAATACAAGAATATTTTACAAAGTCTTGTTGACTTTCCTGTCTTTGTCCCTCCTTCCTATCAATATATCCATCCATCGAGCCTGGTTTTTACTTTTCAAATATCTGATGACTAGTCACCCTTTCAGATAGATCTAACATTCAAAATACTTGTACACCTCAAAAAATATACTTTTGCATGCTGTTCATGCCAGTATCCACCTACTACAAAGAAGTTCAGGTCAGTACACATTTAATACAATTTTCCTTTGATCAAGTACCAGGGGAACTAGTCATTAAGACTACTGGATACCTGGTAGATGTATACAAAAACTTAACCCAGCTCTACACACAAGAAGTCTTCTCATTTCAATATGACCATCAACGAGTAGTATCAACGGCGAAGTTTTCAATATGTCCTCCATGGTGGCAATATTGGAAGCCAGACTTTCTGGTAGACAGAACTTAAGTATTCTGACCTGACACATTAACCCCCTTTATTTACCATTTATACATGCTTATTATGTCAAATTTTACTGTAAACAATAGTTTGCTAGTTTATATATATACACACACACAAACATATACACATATAATATACACACACATATATACACACACATACGTGTATATGTGTGTATGTATGTATGTATGTATGTGTGTATATATATATATATATATATATATATATATATATATATATATATATATATATATATACACATACATACACATATATATACACACACATATACATATATACATACACACACATACATACACACACATATATATACATATATATATACACACACACACACACACACACATATATATATATATATATATATATATATATATATATATATATATATATATATATACACATATATACATACATATACATACACACACATAAACATACTATATATACATACATACATATATAAACATACTATATATACATACATACATTATACATACATTTTATATATATATATATATATACACACACAAAAAAAAAAGGTCACAGCTATGATCTTGTGACAAGTTTACATTACATGCAGTGAAAACAAAAGGATAAATTACTCTGGCTGCATTAGACATCTCTAAAAAAATTTCAAAAAACTGGAAATCAGTATCTTGGGATCTCTTTGTATCATTTTTATACAAATATTCTTGTAAGGTTATTTCCGTCCTCTAATACCTTTCTGGCCTCCTCTTTTATTCTCTCCTTTTCTCTTGCCTCAGCCTTTTCTATCAGCTGCAACATAAATGTAAACAATGCAAATCTCTATTAACAGCAAAAATATTTTCTCATATTAACATTGAGAATTATTGTAATCTCTGAATCCAGTCATCCCATAAAGATGAAAAGGTGTCTGTCAATATATATCATAGATTGAAGAATCAAGTCTTACAGGTTAACTCTTCCTAGATGTAGCCAATTTACAAATGAGCAAACCTTTAATAGGCAGATCACATTGTGGTGAAGTGTGGGATGATTTATAGCAATGTGATTGGGTATTTTTTGAGAAACATACATTTCTAAAAAATCTGTCCAACACAATACCTTATCACATTAACATTAGGAGGATTGGTAAGAGGAGAAACGCATACAACCTACACCTGTATTATCCTGTATGAGCATCATGACTGCTCTTCTGAACGCCTTCTAATACGAGTTTTGCACAACTGAAGAAAATGTGTTTATCCTGGTGCAAAGTAGATCCCTGTGGGATCTCACACTTGGCTATTACCTTATATTAAAAGTTTTCTCTGGCAAATCCACTGATAGTTGCCCAGATGAGGTAGTGCTTTCAGGAATAGGGCATGCTAACTGGGAAGATACCAGTGGCCCAATAAGATTCAGCTCTCTTTTCTCATGCAAATAGAGCTGGTGAAAGTAGATGGGGTGTGCCAGTCAACTTATTCTAACAGGTCTTCCACTGAGACAATATTTGTGAACGCCAGGCTCATGAAAATCATTCTTCTTTTGTGAGAGCTGAATCTAATCCTGTGAGAGTTTAAAGTAAGCCCTTTTGCCAAGCAGTGATCACTTGTCTGTTTTACATCTTGCTTTCATTCCACAAATGGTACGAACTGCCTTTAACAACTACTGGACATTCCTCACCTTAGACAGAATCCGAAGACACATACTGGGTCCTGCAGTTTCATATCTCTGAACACATCAATTACACAGACAGAGAGAGCAAATAAGTATTTTGCCTAGTGATGGCAACATGTTTGTGTTTTTTAAATGAAACCAGGCTGCATTGTTAGAATGATTAAGCAGTTGGAATGGAACTTAATATAATTCTGATCCACAGACACTATGTTTCAACCCAAAAGAAGCTAACCACAATGGCCAAGCCCAAGACTTGAACCCATGCAAACAGTGGTGAGATGGCAGTGATCCATAGCTGTGAACACTTTAGACCACTCATGGCCCCGACAGTGCATGCAGCTCACTCACACTGCAAGCTGAAACTAGTGCTATGAGGAAATATGATAACTCCCTCTGTGAGGTGGGAGGCTTCATCTGCATGAGTTGAGCCTCATCAAAACCCAAGAGGGGTTCCATTTTGAGACATGTCAAAATTAAACAGCAAAATCAGAATGGTCCTTGTTGCAGCCAATGTGTTTTCTTCCATGTGTCTGAAACCATGGAATAATATCCTCTGAGATTCTTCAATGAGAAACAGAAAATGTTTGCTTTTTTTTGTTGTTGTGGGGTTTAACGCCATTTTTCAGCACAGGAAAGGCTATACATGGCGGCCAGTATTAATGGTGGAGGAAGAATCCGGGAAATCACTGGAAAGAACCACCGACCCACGAGAAGCTACTGGCAAGCTCTCTCACATATCCACATTCGCTGAATCTTAGACTCGAGCCCACGCAGATAGAGGTGAGATGGCAGTGATCCGTAACGGACAGCGCTTTAGACCACTCGGACACTCGGGGCCCCAAAAAATGTTTGCAAGATGAGGTAGAGTGGTTTGACATTAACATGACACCAGTCATTGAAAACCTGCCACTTATCTTCAAATGCCTTCAAGGTGGTGGGTTGTCTAACTGTTGCAATCCTCTCCAGAATCAAAGCACCAATATTCTTTCGGTTGCTACAGATTTTCTGTTCATCACTAAATTGATCAGCTCAGTGACCAAGGATGACATAGGCCCATATTACCTCTCAGCCAACTGAAAGTGTATCGATGGCCTATGCCTTTAGGTTAAGGAATGGAAAGACAAAGGTGGGCAGTTGTTCATTGGTCTGCCCCATAGGGTGCAGATTTGATGGAAGATGGATAAAGAAGCAAATGAAGCAGTTAATTTTTGGTGAGCTGGCCAGCACAATCTGCATATCTAATGTGTCAGACATTTTATTTTTATGTGATACTGATAACACCCAAGAAAGTATTTCTATAACATGATGCAAACGTTCTGGTGATTTCTCGTCCTGTTTGATGAGATTGGACACCATGTTTTACCCAAGTGTGGAAGGTGTTGAGGGTGGCTTTCATTTCCAAGAGGCTGATATGACTAGTCACAGTCTGGTGGGCATTTGACACTGACTATTCACAGTCTGGTGGGCATCTGACACTATGACTAGTCACAGTCTGGTGGGCATTTGACACTGACTAGTCAGTTGGACAGTCTGGTGGACATTTGACTGACTAGTCAGTCTGGTGGGCATTTGACTGACTAGTCAGTCTGGTGGGCATTTCACACTATGACTAGTCAGAGTCTGGTGGGCATTTGACATTGACTAGTCAGTTGGACAATCTGGAGGGCATTTGACACTGACTAGTCAGAGTCTGGTGGGCATTTGACACTATGGCTAGTCAGTCTGGTGGGCATTTGACCAACTAGTCACAGTCTAGTGGGCATTTGACACTATGACTAGTCACAGTCTGGTGGGCATTTGATACTGACTAGTCAAGTTGGACAGTCTGGTGGGAATTTGACACTGACTAGTCACAGTCTGGTGGGCATTTGACACTGACTAATCACAGTCTGGTGGGCATTTGACACTGACTAGTCAGTTGGACAGTCTAGTGGGCATTTGACACTGACTAGTCAGTTGGACAGTCTAGTGGGCATTTGACACTGACTAGTCACAGTCTGGTGGGCATTTGACACTGACTAGTCAGACATTCTGGTGGGCATTTGACACTGACTAGTCAGACAGTCTGGTGTGAATCTGACACTATGACTAGTCAGAGTCTGGTGGGCATTTGACACTGACTAGTCACAGTCTGGTGGGCATTTGACACTGACTAGTAAGAGTCTGGTGGGCATTTGACACTGACTAGTCAGACAGTCTGGTGGGCATTTGATAATATGACTAGTCAGTCTGGTGGGCATTCGACACTATAACTAGTCAGTCTTGAGGGCATTGACACTATTACAAGTCAGTGATGGGTATTTGACACTATGACTAGTCAGACAGTCTGGTGGGCATTTGACACTGACTAGTCAGTCTGGTGGGCATTTGACACTGACTAGTCAGTCTGGTGGACATTTGACACTGACTAGTCAGAGTCTGGTGGGCATTTGACACTGACTAATCAGTCTTGTGGGCATTTGACACTGACTAGTCAGTTGAGATATGCAATGACTGAACTGCTC
>JAEAOA010001405.1:715000-807500 GCA_016746295.1 Potamilus streckersoni
ATAAATATAAGAGGTAATACAGATAGCCAATAAATATAAGAGGTAATACAGATAGCCAATAAATATAAGAGGTAATACAGATAGCCAATAAATATAAGAGGTAATACAGATAGCCAATAAATATAAGAGGTAATACAGATAGCCAATAAATATAAGAGGTAATACAGATAGCCAATAAATATAAGAGGTAATACAGATAGCCAATAAATATAAGAGGTAATACAGATAGCCAATAAATATAAGAGGTAGTAATAAATTAACAATTAATGTACTGGGAGATGAAGAAATATGTACATACAAAATAGTAATGCAATGATGACTGTATTATGTATATTTGTATTAAAAGTATTTTAATGTATTTGTAGTGTAAAAGAAAGCAGGAAAAATACAACATTTATCATTATTTACCAACTTCATACACAATAAACAATTCTTTTACAACAAAACTGGACTTGTCTTTTCAGTTCTGGGATCAGAAGGCAAGTGCTGTAGCATTCCCAACATCGTCTGATATGGAACATGCTATATAATAGCAAGCTATCACACTCCAGTACATGTCAATGGCTTATTCTGTTATTTTATCCACTGCTTTTGCATTTGATGTATATGTACACAATATGGTCTCTAAACACAAAGAACTAAGCAGCAAAACTGAAAACATCAATAACAAGTTTGCAAAAAAAGAAAAACCTTCCCAACTACAGTATACAATGTCTTTGACAGCTTTCATTAGATCAATTTAAACATAAATGGTACCCAAGAAAGGCACTTTATAAAAAATATGTGCCAGGGTATTCGTGTTACAGAATTATATAAACACAACAAAATTTACAAATTGCATTTATGGGTAACTACTCCACATTAAAAGTACCTTCCCTGGGTCACAATGTTTTTATTATTGGAACAGCCCTCAATACAAACAAGCCTAAAAGTGGCACCAGAGAGACTTGTACCAGCTGCAGTTAAAGAAGATTACATTCGTCTGTGGGTATTTAAGTATTCAGGAAGAACCAAATGAAAACCAAAGTAAAAGGATTTAATGGTGCAGTAGAAAACTTTATAGTGTGGACAATTTCACTTTAATAATGTCATAAATTGCATAGCCATGATTGGGGACAATCAAATAGTTTTATATCGAGAAAATTACGAGGAATGGGCAGCCCAATCTTTTAGCATCCCACCAGACCATATTCCACTCAGAAGATATGGGGTTGCATGACAGATTATGGCACTGAAATGGTACAGACTGTATAGAACTGTAAGAAAAAATAATTTGAAAAAGCTTAGGACAATGTTTGCCAATGATCAGTATATCCTCCAACACACAGCTGTCCAGCAATATAAGTACCAAGTCATTTAGAGCATACATTTAGGAAAATACAAAACCAAGTTATGTAAAGTGTCCATTTAGGCCAATACAAAGCCAAGCCATGTAAAGTGTACATTTAGGACAATACAAAGCCAAGCCATGGAAAGTGTACACTGAGGCCAACACAAAGCCAAGTCATATAAAGTGTGCATTTAGGCCATCACAAAGCAGTCACTTAAAATGTGCTTTTAGGCCAACACAAAGCCAACTCATTTAAAGTGTCAATTTAGACCAACACAAAGCCAAGTCATTTAAAGTGAACATGTAGGCCATCCCAAAGCCATGTCATTTAAAAAGGAACATTTAGGCCTTTGCAAAGCCAAGTCATTTAAAAAGTGTACATTTAGGCCAACACAGTCATAAAGTGTACATTAATAACTTCATATCTGTTAGACAGCAAGACCTGGAAAATGATATTCATTGAATCAACTCAGTCTAGGAGTTCAAGACAGCCATCAAAGATGTGTGCACTGTGAGCTTGTATCATTCCATGTCACAAAAGAAAAAGCATATTCAGTGGGCAAATGGACATATCACAAAATATTATGAAAAAAACCCTAATTTTAATTTTAATATTTACTACCAACACATAAGAATTTTTGGAGATATAATATTTAGCTGTGACAGATACTTTAATTTTTGGTAATAAACCGCATTTTATAATAATGTACAATGTACACAGAGCTTCCATATTTATTAAGCAGCCTTCTAATTTATCTTGTTTGATGTTTCTGGCCTGCAAACCAAGCAATGATGTACCACTTTCACTCCTCATATTCTATACATTGTGGATGCCAATACTGATGATGCTGATACTAAATGAAAGTCAGATCTATACTACCATAGGCAAGACAATAATGACTTCATGAAATGATGACGGCTCCTTCTTACCTGCGTAGACTACATTCATATTATGAATTTGCATGCAATAGGTAAGATGGAAATTGCTGGTGAAATGAACAATTTTACACACACCATGTCAGACTTACTCTTAAAATTTCTTTCACAATTTTTTTCTCATCATGGAAACGTGACTTTAAATCTTCAACATAAAACTTGAACAAGTCCAAAGGAGTTGAACCTGAAATAAAAAATGTTTAATTATAGAAAACTGATACCTATTGCTTTCATTGTTTTTATAAGAAAAGTACTGTTGTTTCACAAGATACAGATACTTTCTTGTGATGATAATTTAAAGGAAAAAAAAAACAAGAACCCACATTCCCGTACGTTTTTTTCTGAAATAAAAATGGAGAATTTTTGTTCCAACATGACTTTCATAATATACTGACCAAAACAATGATCTTTTAAGTTAAATGTAGAACACAACCCGATAATGGGTGAATGTAAACTAATTTGGTGAAAAAAAATCATAATGGTTGGCATGCATAATGTGATGGAATGCTTAGGTTGTGGTACTGTGGACTGGGTATATCAAAAAAATACATCCCCATAACCAGTCAGTGGTAAGTTGGCACAGATTAAGGCTGTGCAGGAAGTTGAGACAAGGTCTGCTGCCTAAGGTCAACACTAGCTATTGAGGGAATGATCACCATAGGCAGTACCAGGTTCTAAATGAGGTGTTGGAATGTCCAGAGATGGTTTAGGTTGTGTACTGTAACATGCTGGTGTTAACCAGATGCCAGATGATATTTACATCTTCAAGCTGTGATGGATATGTTGGAAATATAGATCATTTTACTCTGAAAGTGAATGGCATAGGTCTAAGCTGTGTTGGCGCTGGTGCTGTCCTCAACCAGTTGGTTGCTGATATTTAAGTCCAGTACTGGCTGTCCCAGAAAAAGATGACTGTACCGGTATGTGTTGTATTTGTTAATTGTATGTCTACAACTGCTCCAGATGGCAAGGGTGGCACTATGTGAGATGGCCACAATAATCTGGATTGCTGAAAAAACTGATAGCTTCCACATCCTTCATTATGTGCTACCTAGCTCTCTCATATGCACAAGTTAGCTGTTTTGCAATGACAGTTACGCACACATCCCCTGACCAGCATAAACACTATTAGACATACAGTTTTAATTGCACCACATGAAATTTTTATGAATAAAGTGATTGTCTTATGTCAATTCCAAACAAATGAACTTAATTCTGCCTTCTGTTTTAACACCTGTAAATAGCAACAGCAGAACAATGGCATACACAAATTAAATCAGGCAAGTATCACATTGAACTTCCTGTAATCGAGATGCTATTAATGAAAAAAAAATCCAAAATGAAATTACAGGAATGATGTTACAACATGTAATAACAACTTAATTATTCCAAAGAATTTATAAACTGTAAAATTCATGAACTGAAAGTACTACAGACAATAGGGCAAGTTTGTGCAAAATATTTGTGATGATACAGTGAAAAAAAATCAACAGCTGGAGTAAACTTTCCACATGTGAGAAAATTCACAAGAATCCATTGATGAAAAGCACAAAGTAATAAGGTCTTTGAGAGGCATAAAGAAAAATCATACCAATCTCTTTGTCCAAGGGAGAACTACTTTAGTCTGACTTCCACCTTGGCAAGCAGCTGACCTTTTAGCACTTTTTTTGCTAAAATAAGTCAAAAGATGTGGAGGTCTTTTTTTTAGTTTGGGAAGGCTGGATTTGTGCGGTGGTGGATTTATTTCTAATATCTTATGATTGGTAAAATATTTTTGAAGAAGAAACATTGCAACAGAAGTTGCTCATAACAGCAAAACTTAGACAAGGCAGAGGGCAACTGTACTGATATATTATTTCACTATCGCTCTTTATTTTGTGAAAAAGAGAATCTATGTATGCAACGGTTTTAAAACCACATCGGCACAAAAATGGGCATATAGTGCTACTCAGAAGCAAAGTTCTAAAATTAGAACTGTAATTTAAAAACTTTTAGGTTGTGAGAACAATCATTTAAAGAGAGCCATAAGCAAATTTACCTGGGTTGCCTAGCATGTTTTGAAACCGAATATCCTGACTAATGATGGGGTATAGGTCCATCCATAGAGACATGGAGTTCAGCTTGTTCTGCTCATGTAGCTCATCCAGGAGCACCTGGTAAATGAAAAATAGTGAACCAATGGAAAACATTAGTAAAATAGAACAAAAAATTGGGCTGAATATCTTGCTCATTCCTCATATGCGGGATTCATAATTACTCAGTCACTGTGACCTACTCTTGACCCAAGTAAGTCCTCCTGCAACTTTTTGAATTTACTACATTTTTATTATAATTATCACAAACCACTGTATTAAATGTGTTCATTTTTGCATAACTTCTCTAAATTCTCCACTCTAAATTTGTATTCTTTCATTTTACTCACACAATGGGAACCCTGTAATCTTGCAGCCTGGATGCAACATCATAATGGGTGCTAGCAATATTTCTTTGACAAGAATGTTGACATTACTCACTTACAGACAAGACAACACAGCATGCTGGGGTGACTAATTCAAGGTCCATTGTCTTACGATTTAAACACAGAGTAAATATGAATATGAATACTGTGAATACACTGAGTACATATGAATGTGAATACTGTGAATACAGAGTACATATGAATGTGAATACAGAGTACATATGAATGTGAATACAGAGTACATATGAATGTGAATACTGTGAATACACTGAGTACATATGAATATGAATACTGTGAATACACTGAGTACATATGAATATGAATACTGTGAATACACTGAGTACATATGAATGTGAATACTGTGAATACACTGAGTACATATGAATGTGAATACTGTGAATACACTGAGCACATATGAATGTGAATACATGAGAGTACATATGAATACTGTGAATACACTGAGTACATATGAATGTGAATACTGTGAATACACTGAGCACATATGAATGTGAATACATGAGAGTACATATGAATACTGTGAATACACTGAGTACATATGAATGTGAATACTGTGAATACACTGAGTACATATGAATATGAATACTGTGAATACACTGAGTACATATGAATGTGAATACTGTGAATACACTGAGTACATATGAATATGAATACTGTGAATACACTGAGTACATATGAATATGAATACTGTGAATACAGAGTACATATGAATGTGAATACTGTGAATACACTGAGTACATATGAATATGAATACTGTGAATACACTGAGTACATATGAATGTGAATACTGTGAATACACTGAGTACATATGAATGTGAATACTGTGAATACACTGAGTACATATGAATGTGAATACTGTGAATACACTGAGTACATATGAATGTGAATACATGAGTACATATGAATATGAATACTGTGAATACACTGAGTACATATGAATGTGAATACTGTGAATACAGAGTACATATGAATGTGAATACAGAGTACATATGAATACTGTGAATATTTAAATGTGAAATATATCTCTCAAAAACTAACACATTGTGGTAAAAAAAATTTTCTTCTAATTTCCACCTACTAATTTATCAATAATTTCTAACAAAATTCAGTTAATGAGGGCATCAAAACAAGGTATATTGAGCTTAATGGTATGGAAAGGGCTTACATCTCACTCTGTCTCATGCCAAAGCAAATGAACTACATTCACTAATTTGGATTTTAATCATATCATGGATATAATGATTTTGATCAGGTTTCAGCAAAAAGGTATAATAATAGGATACTCATGTCCATATCATAGCTATCCATTTTCAAACTTGTATAATGCAATACACACATTATCAAACATGCTGTTCATGATACTTTAAGAGCAATTATGTGTGTGAATTTAATATTGATAATCATTTAGATTTTGTGTAGAACTCCCAAATGTGAGGTCCTATATTTTTTTCATACATGATCACATATAAAATAATATCAACACTGACGGCAGCACAGAGAATACTATCATAATTTTCCTCATTTTGTAGAACAGCGCTAAAGACAACATAACTTTTTGACTAAATTATTATTTTTTTTTGTTTTTATCAATTTACCTCAAAGTATAAAACATTAATAAATACAAGGGTCAGTTTAAGAAATAAGTCAGTTTATAAAATTGTTATGATCAAATCAAGCATTTTCATGGCTGATGGGTTGAAAGAGAACAAGGGGAATTATCCCTTCCTTGTGGGAAAGGTAACAACAATTTAAGATCTCCATATTCTGATTAGTTTAGGTACCACCTTCATACCCTGACAGGGTCTTAAAGATGCGCCTGGTAAGAATGGTCTAAAGATAGCAGTTAAGACAGACTAATTTCCTATGAACAGTTTTCAGCAATCACTGACAATAAACCACCATGATGGAAATGTGAATAGTTCATAATGTCCATTAAGGGAAGAATTTCACTAGTGCTGTCTGCTATTCATTAAGGCTGTCATCTCAAGCAGACTGGTGAATATTAATTGGAATATAAAATACCAAACCCTACTCACTTCTCTGAAAGATGCCTGGAGATCAGCGCCTCAGTTAACATAAGTATTGCTTAAAAAAGCCAAAATATGTAGTTAACATTTATTTTCACTTAAAAGGGCTGGATCGGTGAGGACGGTCTACTAATGATTATGAATCAGTAAAGTATCTGAAGAACAAACAATACACTCAGTTATCAAACAGCTTTACAAAATATGTAGCCAATTTAAATTATTTCATGCAAGATATTATGTGAAAACACTATAACAAAAACAGGAAATAATCCATCACCTAGATGTCACAGCACCTAACTCATAGCAAATATCAGACCTGTCTACCCATAAATTTTCCTGTCAGTATTTTAAGCAATGCCTGTCAGTATTTTCAGACCGCAGTCAGTATTTTCAGCACACAAATAGTAGATACTATCAATATACTATAATTATCATTATGTAGTATTACACGACATAATGACTATACAATATTGTGTAAATAACTCCTAGTTTGCAAAGACGCTGGTATTCAGTTAATTCTGTGTTTCAAGACACAAAAATGCAGAAATTGAACACCACTGACTTAAACATCCTGTTCATATTATAGTGATAAAAACCACAAAAAAATACAACATAACCAAATTTATTGCTGTTTACCTCCGTTACTTTCTCTAGAAATTCTGTTTTCTCAGCTTCACACATATCCATAACATTGTAATTAAAGCCAATTCTCTATTTTACATGGTTAAGGACTTGATATAAAACATTATGACAGACATTGTTACCACCCATCCACTTAGAAAATAATAAATTTATCTAGATAGGTGAAGGCAATCTTATTTATCTGATAAAATCTAGTATCATCTTTGTAAATATTTACTAGAATGGAAATAAGGTTTATAAATTATTTTTCATTGCTTCCATTAACTTGTCAGCTGTACTCAATGACAAATTCATATTTGCGATCAACTCACATAGAATCGCCTCAGCACGTGTTTTTGTTTTTGAAGTATGTTTTGATCACTGACTTCCTTTCCTTTCATCATTGACAAAATGTTTCTATTTCCATTCACTAATGATTTCAATTTTGTATGATTTTCCGATTCCACATGCCGTAAACAGTCATTCCTTCCACCATGTGCACAGGAAAAGTCTAAGTTGCAAACAGTGCAATGCACAAAATGTTCTCCTTTTGACGATGGTTTAAGGCATAGCCACAGAGTAGAATAAACTGGTAGAAAATGCTGCTTTCTGTGTTAGACTTTCCATTTTCATCATCAGTTTCATGCTGAAACTTTCTTGTCGGCGGCATTTTCCTTTGTTTAAACAACCAGATGTTGAGAATGTCAAAAAAAGTGACGTGGCACAAAATGCGGACGCAGATGCTACAGAAGAGACGATTCAACGAAACGAAACGGAAAAAAAAACGGCTTAAAAAATTAATTTTAAAAAAGTAATAAATAAATGCAACCTCAAATCCTATTTTCAGTTCAATGACCGTATGACCGTACGGATGGGCTTTATTCCGTACAAATACGGTCGGGTAAACAGGTCTGAAATATTCCAAAATACTTAAAGGTTAAACTGCGAGGAGCCTTTAGTAAGTCAATATTAATGATATATCAACACCTTATCATTAATTATCATGTAGTATTATTCATTATCCACTCACAAGAAAGCCCTCTCTATTTTTGCGCTGTTGGCGTTTCTGTCTTCGTCGCTCCCTCTCTTTCTCATCATCATATTCTTGTTCCAGCATGCGAATGTGATCCTCAAAACAAACAAGGGCATCTTCTTTGTCCATGTCTATAATGAAGTATTACCAAAAACATGTCATATTTTTATGTGAATACATGTAAATGCAGCAAAGCAAGCTTTTTTCTAATTTCATAATTCACACTTTGTTTCTTCAGGAACTTGTTTACAACAAGAATCTTATAATCAACTACATGATATGTCATCATGGATGAGTAACACTTCACAAACCTTGGAGTTCAGAGGGACATTGCACAAGTACAGAGAATGAGAACTCTTAGCCAACCTTAATTCAGGCATATTCATTCTTTTCAACTGGTTTAATTTTCACACAGAGAGAAGAATGAAAATGTAATTTTGCAGGAGTAAAACTAATTTTAATAATGTAATACTTACCAGTCACTATTAAGCTACAATGGAAATAACTTTCTCCATGTTAGATGCACCAACCCTGTTCTAGAGAATTCTTAGAATACATGCATCAACCCACTCTGACCTGTCATTAGCTCATGCACTATAGCACATCATTGCTCTTGTTTGGTTAATGAAGGACACCAGAGTATAGGAATAGGGCATCCAATTGTGACAGGAAAATATTATATAACTAAAATTAGTTTATCTTCCTCAGTTGTCTGGGTTGTTTGTTTTGTGGCAACTAAGGGACCAGAGAGACTACACCTTGACTAATTTGCTAAAGAATACTAGTAAGAAGATGATTCAACAAAATATACCCTGAAAGTAGTGACATCTATGATTTCATGGGCTTCTATCCTTGTGAATAATAAGTCTCTTTTTGTAAGTCATACATAAGTTCTCTTTTTGTAAGTCATACATAAGCTCTCTTGATGGTAAGCTAAATCCATCAGGAGAGAGTGATTGCTTCGATGTTAGCTAAGCCCCTTAACTTTATACTGTACATCAGTCTGGTGGTAGCAGAGCCGATTTGAACAATATTTATTCATTAAATTCATAATTTGGCATTTCTTATGAGATTACTTCTTGTGCAATAAGAAATTTCTTTATAGCAGGAAAATTGTAGCAGGCACTGAATGAGTATTGGGCACATTATTTCAGAATGCAGGAAATGAAATTGTTGGTTGCCATGGCAACCAACTCCAGCCATGAATATGTTGTTGTTGTTGTTGGGCTTAATGCCATTTTTCAGCACACAATAGGCTATACATGGCAGCCAGCATTAATGGTGGAGGAAGAAACCGGGACATCTCAAGAAAGAACCACCGACCCACAAAAAGCAACTGGCGAGCTTTCTCACATATACACATTCGCCAAATCAAAGACTCAAACCCACTCAGACAGAGGTGGGATGGCAGCGATCTGTAACGGAGAGCACTTTAGACCACTCGGGGTCCCGCCATGAATGTGTAAAAAATCATGACAATGTTACATACTGTATATGCTCTAATTAATGCCCCACCCCTTCTAAGAACAGAAAGTCAATAAAGGTTTTCCTAATTCTGTGTTAGTGCAATGCCAAGACTTACCTCTATACAGAAATCTTGCTAAGACTGTTAATTTTAAGCTAAAAATACTATGCAATCAGTTTTAAAAAAATAATTCCCTTTTCAGGCAAATTAAACTTACTCTGAAGATCAGGATCATCTGTGAAACGTGGTGTGTCCAGTAACATCTGCTGTGCCTCTGACCAAGTGGTGCAGTACATAAGAGTTGGCATGCTATCAAGGATCTCGGAAAACACCTTCATGTTTCTTTTCCGCAAGGTTTTTGACTCCTCCTTTTCAACAAAGAAACAAAGGTGACTGTTAGTACATCATCTTTGCAATAATATTAAAATGTATTTTCACCAAGTCTCCTATCTCCCTGAAACTGTCATTGATGTCAGGTGAACATGAGCAAAATTATAGAGACTCATAAGAAATGCAATGCTGAATACTTCCTTGGGTTCTCAAAGTACCTTCTCTGTTACACAGTAAATTTTTGCAAACAAGATCATTCCATTCGCTTAGCATGAAATACCATATATGGCTGCTTTTAAGTCGAGTCAATGACAAACTGCAAAGACCCAAATCTGCCATCGCATTATGGGACTTATAAGCAGAGATTTAAAAATCCACTTGCCCAACTCCAGGGACAAGCTCAATTTCGGCTTGGGTACGCACAAGAAAGAAACACTTTGCATCCTACCTCTACCTGTTCACCCTACAGTAGCATTATTGCTCTAACGAGAAGATGAATTTCTCCAAATGTTATTTTAGCACAAGAGACAATTCTGCACTTGATTACTGTTTCAACATCTAAAGTTTTACAGGGAATCCAGCAAAAGTGGCAAATTTAAGTCAGGGTCTATGTTTGTGCTCTCAAGAATGGGATGTGGTCACTGTCTGTGAAGTTACCACTAACCCAAGAAGATTCAGTTCTATCCTTAGTGAGGCCATGTCAACAGAAGCTAGAGAAGGCATACTGAGCATGACAGTTAAATGACATCACTATATCCCAAAGTGTGTGTGTGTGTGTGTGTGTGTGTGTGTGTGTGTGTGTGTGTGTGATTTGGACTTTTAACTTTGCTTTAACAATTTTAAAATCATATTGCGTTAGTGTCTCCAGTGTGGCAGTTTACAGTGATATCTAGAATCAATATCCACCCACTCACATTATTCTGACACTAGGCTGACTGCTCCTAACACTAAATTTTAATGCTGAGTGCCTAGCTGTTATCACCATTTTTGTTAAGTCTTTGGTCTGACTTGGTTGGGGTTCAAACCCATGACCTCCCACATCTTAGGTAGACACTTTAACCACTAGAACACCAGAGAATTTGACCCGAATTGAGACATTACTTTCAAAACTAAACTGATTTAAGTTGCTTGCATTTTGTGAGCTGAAATCTTTGTTAGTATGCCTGATCCTGTGTAAGTTAAAATCATACTGATTTAAAAACTCTATAGATAAGTGGTAGGAATTGTCTTTTACAATTTATGAGGATATTGTCCATACATCCCAGGTAACATCTAAGTGTACAGAGTCCTGCAGCTTCGCTTCTCTCGACAGATCAATCAAGGAGAGGGAACAAATAATTATTGTTAGTTGACTAGTGACAGAGAAGGTGTCTACAATCACAAAACTGTCTCTGGATTGTGCTGTTGCAATCCTGTCCATGACTAAAGCACCCAACTCATTTTTGAACAGGACATCTATGAAAAGAGCCAAGAGTGAGGAGTACATGGAAGGATTAGATCTCGACTGCATAATCAGAGAGGAGGTCGCTATGAGTCATCTGGATACACCTTTCATTGAATTGGGCAGATCCAGGGTGTTTCATCTGTTATGTACATTTAATCAGTATTGTGTGCTTGTGTGACCTTTTATCCATGTTTAAGAATAGCTTAAGCATTTACCTGATTTTTGTCTTCTCTGCAAGTTATAAAAAGATGCTCACTTGAGACTGAGTTCAAGACAAAGACTTGATTAAGACCTTGGAGAGGTCTAGAGCAAACCTGTTAACCAATTCGATGGAAAAATGACCCACATTCTAGTAATCTTACTGTGTCATGTTTACATAAGGTTCTGATAACAGAAATTATCTATTCCTATCTTGATATCAGTCTTTTGGAATATACGATCCTAGTTTTTAGTTGTGATCAGTTATAACTTGAGAGGAATTATTTATCCAAATTATTCATTCAAATTACAAAGTGCTCATTAACTTTTGGACTAAAACACTGATTTGGAATTATTGGGGATTCATTCAAAAATATATTGGATTATATCAAGATATACATCACGACTCTTGATTCAAGATGTGGTAAATCAGCACATTCAAGATCAATTTATCTGGAATACCACAGAAATTCATTCAGCACACTATAATTTCAAACATCTGATAGAACTTTCAGGATTAATTGGGATTTAACCCTTTCAACATTAAAAACTGGTAAAGCGGTTCAAAAACGACTCCCGCTCAACACTGTAAACCGGTATTCCAGTTTCACATACCTGTCTTGTTTTGGCAATAAATTCTTTGATTGGTCAATGTCTGGGATTCCCCAATAGTAAATATTTTGTTCATTCATTTGCATACTATTTGGATACATTCAGATTTTAAGGTAGGTTCTTTTCATGAAAGAAAGGTTTTTCCAATCTATAAATGGAAATCTTCAAAGTCACCTAAGTACAACCAAAATGGCAGACTTGTATGATGATGAATCTGGGGATGAAATAATTGAAAATATTGATGATTTTGAGCATGTAAGGATAAATGAACAAGATATATAAAAGAGTGACGTGATATTGTTGGCAACAGTGATAGCGATGAGGAATTTATAGGTTTTGAACTCGATGTGTACGAGACACCTGTGACTTGAATTTTGTATGTGGACAAAATCTCCATTGGAACGTAATATTAACACATTTTCCAAACATGTAGGTCTAATACGAATATTTGATGGATCAAGAACACCTCCTAAATATATTTCTCTAGTTTATAGAGTTAATGATTTCATTAATAGCAAGATTTACAAATACCAATGCACACACCTGCAGAGACTGACACAAATCAACACAAAGGTGTTTGAACTGACGCCAAGTTATCTAAATAAAAGGCATTTTATGGCCTGTTGATATTGATGGAAGTTAGGAAATTAGAGATATGACTGTATTGGTATAAGAGTGAGAAATTCTGGCTTGTATAAAATTTTGGAAAAATTATGTCACATGACATTTTTGTCCAGGTAAAACGCTAACTGCATTACATGTTTGTACAGATAAAATGCTACCTGCATTTCAATAATGATACTTTCAAAATCTTCAAGGTGAAAAATTGCACAAAATACTGCCTTGGATGTTTGCTAAATTAATCTGGTTGACAGTCGAAATGTGTTTTATTTTATCTTTATTTTCATTGAAATAATCTTAAAATCTAGGTTTTAAATACCTGTAGAAATATTGTTAACACACCTTTATATTTGCTTTAATTTTGAGTCAACATTGTATTTATTCAAGCCATGATTTGTAAGAACACCACAATGGATCAAAAAGCAGACCACATAATACTCTTTCAACATTTTATAGAGAATACAGTGAAACTACCTTTAACTTACCTTTTGATTTACCTGTATAATCATGTGTCAGAATAAACATGCTTTGGAGAATATTTTCAGAAACCTGAATTTGTCTTCTTTACAATGGTACCAAATATGTATACATATCACAAGAAATAAAATTTATACAAGTCACTGAAAATATGTTGCCTACATTTTTTAAGATCTTGAAAGTTACTTAGTGTTGAATGGTAGTCTTCCCATGTAGTTACTTGTGTTGAATGGTAGTCTTGCCATGTAGTTACTTTGTATTGAAAGGGTTAATTTCCATTAAAAGTTTTATTTTGTAATATAGGAAAATACATTATTTAATGAATTTTACAAAACTTGTTGATTTTGCTTTTTCTATTACTTAGATTAAGACCCTATAGTCCTAACATACCTTAATGGGATTTCAGACTTGTTGCAATCAGTGCCCCTCATTTATTAATTACCTTCATAATCAAAACTGATGGAGGGAAGGTGTATTCCCATATTACCTCCCAGATGATTAAAAGAGCATGTATGATCCATGATTCTAGGGTTGTGGGAAAAAAAAAAAGAAATGCCAAGCAATGGAATGCCTCAAAGGGCACAAGCCTGATGGAAGATTCCTGGAGAGATAACTCTGAATGAAACTGTTGTCCTCCTTGATAATGAGTTGACCAGGAATGTGCTGGGCTTGAATATTACCTACTAATGAGTATTCGCCTACCATGAGGCAAAGGTATAACTGTCCCAACTTGCAGAAGTATCTCACCACAACAAAATAGTCCCACACTATCAGACTGTTGTTTTTATGGATATAATTGACTCATATGTGGAAAGCATTGAGAATTACACTACCCTATATTACTATATAAAGAATCAATGACACTTTATTAGTGAAGATTGGGCTGTATATAACCAGCACAGGATTTGGTGAACCTTAATCGTAGGCTTCTGCCTGTGAGTCAGTGAAGCTTCAGGATGGGACAAGGTACTATAGACATGATATTTGCAGCTTATGAACTCCAAAAGGCCAGAAACAAAACTCCAACCATTACCCAACATTCATCGACCTGACATGCAATATCGACCCATTTAGTCATCAAGCCCGTAGGAAGATCATGATAACATTTATTTTCACGAGGAATCCATCATAACAGTTCAGCAATTCCATGATGGTATGTTTGCTTGTTTCATGGGCAATGGTGAGTCAACTGACCCATTCCCAGTCATCAATGGAGTCAAGCAAGGCTGTGTGTTGTCTCCATCCATCTTTAGTATGATGTTCTCTGCCATGCTTACTGATGCCTTCTTTGCCAATGCATCTTCGCTAGCCAAGGTTCCAATAACCCAATATACACCCTAGCAGATCGAACAGATATGTTGGTGCATTGTCCTAGCAACATTTACTGAATTTCATGTGTTGCCTCCCACAGTGTTATGCCAATTAATCAATTGTGTGGTGCTTTGTACATCAGATGAAAATGGTTGTTACAATTGACTTAAAAAGGATACTTTGTTAAGTTTAACATATAAAGTATGACAATGTACCAGAGGGAAGCCATTACAGGTGTATCTAAGTGAAAGGTATTTGTGCAAACAATGACTGGTACTGGAATAGTACTTATCAGTCCATTCAATCTGTGTAATCCCTTTGTCTCAATTACAGTGTTTAAATTTTAACAACTTAATTTTGATTGGATCCAGTGGCTTGCCACCACATCCAATGAAGTTCACAGACCCAAAGCAATGAAATATTTGCTCCATATGCCAAAATGTAGATAGAATTATCAGAACCTTGGCTAGCGAAGACAATGACACTGGAACTGACAAATTTCAGAAGAAGTTCAAGAATGAAAATCTATCTTCACAGACAGGAACTTTGTTTTCTTTCACTGAGTTAACAGCTCCTGTGGTAGATTAACTGCTCTCACTGGCAACAGATCTCACTTTGATACAGTACTTGAGATGAACACAGCCATTAGAGTTATCACTTTGTCCATTTCTGCATCTAAATTCCACCTGATCTTCCAAAACCCTTATGAAACTGTTTATTTATACAAAAGACATCATCATCATTTTCAGCATTATCTTTTGTGGTACTATCATAAAATGTTATCCATTCTTTTCTGCTGCTTCTTGGTCCAGCCTCTTGAATGACTCTTACTTCAGGGTAACACATTTTCCTTACTTTTCCTTTAACTAATGGATTTCTTGCCAT
The DNA here is from genome assembly GCA_016746295.1 of Potamilus streckersoni. Classification (NCBI taxonomy): domain Eukaryota; kingdom Metazoa; phylum Mollusca; class Bivalvia; order Unionida; family Unionidae; genus Potamilus; species Potamilus streckersoni. The sequence goes on from JAEAOA010001405.1 coordinate 730,767, forward strand.
CTTTGTTTCCTTTTGCTCCTTACTTGTTTCTAAGACTGTTCAGGTTGTTTTTCTCTTGGTTCCTTTCATGTATTGATCTTCTGTCTTTGCAGAATGGATCTCACTGAAAATCTCCAGAAATCCTGTTGCAGTTCCACTAAATGGATAATGTACATTCTTGTCCTCTCATGGTTTATATTTAAAGAGGAGTTTGCTTTCTACTCAATATTGGTAAGGAGTAGGTTTATGCTTCCCACATTTGTTCCTTCTATCCTAGATTTTTTAGTTTCTTTTTGGTCTTATTTCCACTGACTTTTGTTAAACTGCATCAGGAATAAATGGTACTATATCAGTTTTGTTAAGGCACTAGGGTGGGAATAGCTAATAAGTATGCACATTTGGGCATGTCATACATCATCAGAGACAAGTCTCAAATTGACTAAAGACCAGGGAATGACTTGGATGAATCTAATGAACTCGATGCAAAATACACAAATTCATAAACTGACAACTGAACGTGTATGAGACAATCTTGTTTACATTCAGGAGATGGAATTCAGATACAACATTGCTATATGTAAATATTATTTCCTTTTAGGTCTCACTTGGAATGACTTTAATGTAGCCTGCAATGGCAAATTCAATCAATGTGTGAATGATGTGAATACTGTCACAGTTGAACAAGGTTATGGGTCCATGCCTTTACAAATCAGATCGCACACAACATATACAACAATGCATACAACAAGAATAAAACATTCATTTATTAGCTGGAAAATCAGTGAATAATTACTGTTTGAAACCTGTATTCAATGCTGATTTTTTCTTTCCTGATACAACTTGGAATATGAACAAAGAAGAGGTTTGATTCTATGTAAGGTTTACGTTCCCATTCTAGCCATTTTTTTTGGCGATATGCCTTCAATGAACACAACAGAAACTATACACTGTAATTAATTCTAACTGCTATTCGAACAATTTAGTTTGTTGCTTTTTAAAACTTTAAAAAACATTTACAAATACCAAACGTTTCAAAGCTGTACAGGACAGTACATGCACAAATGTCTTCACAAAAGAACTATTATGTATTCAAACCATAGTAGTCACTGATATTACAAGTGATGAACCTCAAAATTATATTTACACATTTAACGAGTCATTTAAAAATGAATTTGTGAATTTACTGTACCAGGCAAAAAAAAATTTGTAAAGTTTTAGAAACTAACAAAAGAAAAGATTGTGGCAGTTGATTCAATATTCTGCCCTATTCATAATTATTATAATTTAAGGTACTACTAGCAGTAAGAATTGTGTGTGTGTGTGATTTAGATTTTTAACATAGCTTTTAGTCATATCACTACGATGTCTGCAGTGTGATAGTTTATACTGATGTCTAAGACTGGGGCATCATGCTGCAGAAATGTAGCATGATGTCCCACCCAGTCACATTATCCTGACACCAGTCCTAACACTAACCTCTTAATGCTCAGCACCTAGTGAGGCAGCTGTTAGTACCATTTTTTAAAGTCTTTGGCATGACAGCTGGGGTTCAAACCTGCAACCTCCCTCATCCAAGACAGATGCTAAACCCCTAGGCCATCAGAGCCGTTTTACAGTAAGAATTCATTGCAATGTATAGTTTCTGCTATGAATTTATGAATGAATACAGCCACAATAACAGCTTAATCCAAATTAATTTCAAAACCATTTTAAGTACTATTGTCACAAAAACATATAAACCATACTTTTCGTGCCATACAATCACAAGTGCTCTGTGTCTGTGTGCCTGTTTAATATGATAAACTAACTTGATGTTTTGTGCATTATGTGGCTGCCCTACCTTTTCCCTCTTGGCCAGCATGTGAATGACATCATCAAATATGTCTCTTCTATCCCTGTCACTCACAACTCGCCAAACATCCTCCTCACAAAACATACTGTCTGCTTTCCTAAAAATAAGACAAGAGTTCGATAAATACAAATTAATTGTATTTCACATCAGCCCCTAATAAATTAATGCAATGATGGAACCAAGATTTTGGTGATATGTTGAGAATTTCGCTGGCCAATTAAAATTGCGGTCATTTACCTCAAAGAAAAATAAGTCACAACTTGACTAATAACCATTATGTTTAAAAAATGATACATTTTATGATACCGTATTTACGGCATGTTGTCAGACAGCAAAAAAAAAATATACTTTTTTTGCTATCCAAATACATATTAAATTCTTTAATTAGGTGTCCAAAAACAAACAGTTGAAGATAAATTTGTGACCCCCCTCTACGTCTGTAACAAAGTTATCATTAGCTCACATGGCGACATGCTGCCATGAAGTAAAACAAGTATTTTGTCTAACACCATAGAAAGGCTAATGAATGAAAATCTGGCATTACTTGCTTATTTTGTCTATTGGATACATGTCCATCCACCAGAAAAGACAGCCAAACATGTATTAGAGCCATGATTCTGTGTGTATTTTTTAAAAGAACCGCCATATTAGTAATCTTGCAATCCACAGCTTAACCCTCTACTAAGTAGTGTGCAATAAAATCTGCCTTACAAACATATACAAGCTTTATGTCTATGTAATTAAGATATTACTACAAACTAAATAAAAAAATTGGAATTATAATTCTGAAGATATTTATGACAGAAACATTTTAGTACGAGTAGAAATACCAGTACATGTATGAAGGCTAATCTTAGAGCACCATGGGTGAGAGGCTCCATATGTGGTGAGTGTTGTAAGCAAGCCTAGAAAGGGTAAAACTAATGAGCAAGTTGCAATATATGAGTCGTTAATATGCCGAAGGTAGTTTCAGAATGAATAGACCCTGTCAACTCAAAACAATCAACTGCTCAAAGATTGTTTTGATGCATGTTGTAGGTTTCTGGGTGTCTAGGTGATAATTGTTCATACTATAATTTGTGAGACTTCTTTGACAGGTGTGTTAGGAAAAAAAAGCCAGCCATCTGGATTTGTTAAAAGAGCACACGATGTACCAAACATGCTGCACCCACAATCAATATTTATTGTCTACAAATAGGTTTATTACCTGTAGAGCAATAACTACATTTAAACCATGGTACATAATGCCTCAGGGATAAATGGTTGTTTTACTGCACAATGCCACTGAATTTACTAATCTATACAGACTCTCTGATATATGATTTAATGATATAAAACAGGGGTCATGGTTTCTAATCAAGGCTATAAAACTCACACCTGCTTGAAGTGGTTTTGTGTATAACGATGTCTATGCTGACAACTAATCCTTGGAAGTTCGTGATCACATTAAATAATTGGCGACCAAATGAAGCAAATTTTGTATCAGTTAAATTCACAGCAAACACAGTGAATTTCACTTTAAAACAATTCAGCAGATCTTCTTAGATTGTGTCCGAAAACATAAATTGTCGAAAAATTATAGTGGAGCAACATATGAAAAATTACAAGGCATTTAAATATTATATTTGCAAAAAAACAACCTGTGTCTGAAAACATGCAGTAAATACGGTATTCTGGATTCTAGAAAAGTATGTCATTTAATAATTTGTGAGCCATTTATGATGCATGCCGCATTTATAAATTTAATCAGAATCAACTAAGACATATCTTCTAGAGTGATATACTAAGCCAATCAAATGCTAAATCACCTCACTAATATGCATGTATCTGTGACACTTATTATTGAACTTGTTCCAAACCTTGATGATATAAATGGAATGGTGAATTTATTTATTTTTTTAAGTATCAATTTTAAGTTTTGTGAAAACTGCCATTTAGAGTTGTTTAATTGATGGATTTGGAAAGGGATTCTAATGCTTGCACAAAATGATTATTATTTATTGGATCTTAAATTCTGGAGTTTGCAGCGAACATGAAATCAGTAAAATAGTGAATTCAGAGCATAAGCTATTTCCCAAAATATATAGTGTCAGCAAAGTTCAGTACAATTGATGAGAATATTTTTTCAGTTGCAATGTATGAGTAATAACTAGGCCAACTCACCAGTATTTTATGCTGGAATTCATTTTATCACTGCTCAAGAGAAACTGTTCTAGGTCTTCTTTAGCTTGCTTTGCTCTGAGTCGTTGCTCTTCCTAATAGGAAAAACCAGTAAAAATATTAATTAGTAATTAGACATTAAGATAATTAATTTTAAAAAATTCCATTTCATTCAAGAAGAGAGCAATAATTCAAACAAGGGGCCTGATATTGGTTACCTGGATAATGTAGTTTAACAACCAGCTATCTCACTAAGCAAGAACACAACCCAAACTTCATATTGTGTCAATTTTATCCTTGTCGAGGTCATACATACTTATCAAATGGGTAACATCTGTCAAACTGAACAAATATACTACAGCAGGGGTGGGCAATTGTTTTGGCTCGAGGGCCACTTTGTGGTAGTGGATTTTAGCGGAGGGCTGAACCGTTTATAATGATTGTATTCTTTAGTTAACAGTACACTTCATTTCTGACAAAGTATGAATGGTATCATAAAAATCAATAAATAAAACTTGGCAGTTTTATTAAATTTATTTATTTTGCTAATGTCATATTATCTAGATTTATAGCTGCTAGCACATTTAATTATACAATCAGTTTAATGAGACAAGTGCACCCTATCACACTTTTTTACAATTCTTTTGAAATCGGGAGTGAAGTTGCTTGTTGAGATTCTCATCACTGCCTGCAAGTTTATTTCTGTCAAAGAGCATCTGTATTTACTCTTTTTGATCTTCATGCAAGAAAAACTTTGCTCACAAATATATGTAGATCCAAACATAGAGAACATTTTCCTAGCAAATTTTTTCACACATGGGAATTTTTCAGCAGACAAAGACTTATAAACTTCAACTACTGTCACAGTATTAAACATTTTTTTCACTGTGTGATCTGACTGCATGTCAATTAGTTCAAGCTGCAGCTCCTCAGGTGCTGCATCAATATCAGCAGTGATAGAAGACAGCAAATTAATTTAGGCTCAATCTTCTTAAAGTCCTGAAATCTTCTTGTAACCTTGCCCTCCAAAATGATCCCTAATCTTAATGGAAACACTTTCAGGCACTTTCTCTTTTCCTGATTAAGGGAAATGACAAAACTTGCCCTCACCTGCTTGCCTTGCAAATAGACCTAATTTTGCATTGAATGATTTTACACGCTTCCACATTTCATGTGCAAACAACCCCTTTCCTTGCAATGTCACAATCAGTTCATTCAGTTTAATTTTTCAAATACATCAGCTGCAAACATCATCTCATATCCCCACTCCTCACATCCCATATCCCATTTTGGTCACAAAATCACAAGAAATCTCTTTCACATCCAGAAATAAGAGGATTTCATCCTGCAATACCCAGACTCTTTTTATCACTTTGCCCAAGCTCAACCACCTCACACTGTTGTGGTAAATTACATCTTCATAATCTGCATCCATATCCTCAAGCACTGATTTGAACTGTCCATGGTTGATTGCCCTTGCTCTTATTATGTTCACCACACTTACAACAGATCCTATCACATGCTTTAAGTCCAGTACAGCTTTACAAAGTCTTTCCTGATGCAAAATGCAATGAACTGACAAGACATCACTGTCTGTGTCTTGTGCTTGTAACTTATTTTTTAAAAGCTTAACCATACCCACATTTTTTTTTCAGCAAAAGCTCTGGCCCCATCTGTTGTAATGCTTGCCATTCTATGACAAGCCACTTTTCTCAACACAATTTACAGCACACTCAAACAAGTCCTGACCAGTGGTTGTACTTTTCATTGATTCCAGGCCTAGTAATTCCTCTGTGATGACAAAATGTTCATTAACTCCATGGATAAAAATGAGTAACTGCGCAGTGTCTTCATTATCTGTGTTTCTATCCAGTGCCAATAAAAACCACATAAAATCTTTGCTCACGATCTTCAGCTGCTCTGTTAGTTTGTCACTGATTGAGTCAATATGGCGCACTATAGTCCTTCTTGACAATGAATCATTTTCAAATTTGCTTTTCACATCAGGACACAATACGCTAGCACAATCTATCATACACTTGTTAACAAACTCGCCATCCGAAAAAGACTTGTTGCGTTTAGCAAGGTTGTAGGCAATCATGAAACTGTTATCTAACACTATCCAGAAGTGTTGATTGTTTTGTAAATAATGTTTGTTGCTTCTTCAACTTTGTAACACAATATGCAGCTTTCTTTTTGTGTTCGTCCTCAGAAAGTTTGCCACCAAAATCGTTATCTTTTGTTTCATGGTGTCTTTTCAGATTGTACTCCTTAAATATGGCAATTGTTTCATGACACAGTAAAGTTTCTTGCCTGTATTACCAAATAAATATTTGTGCGTCCATTCTTCATTAAACACATGGGATTCATCACCAATTTTATGTTTTTTCAAAGAGTTCATGGCCCCACTTAATTTGGAAATTTTTTAAATTTTACTGTTGCAAATACAAAATTGAAATAAAACTGACAAACCAGAAAGTGTGTATTTACACTGCCTGCGCACACGCACTGACATAGCTGCTCTATTGGAAAACATGAGACAAACTTTCGGTTATGGACAAGAAGCAAATCTCAGTTCAAGGCTGCATGTGGCCCTCGGGCTGCACTTTGCCCACCCCTGTACTACAGTATTTTTTTCTTTGTTGTTCAGACATTTTAAGGGCATGTTCATAAAACTAGAATGAGGGAAAGAATGCTTCCCTAACCAAACCCAACTATCCATCCATTATGCTTGCTTTTAAAGTTGATCCAACTGCTAACTCCAGATCCAGATCTGTCATTGACATCATGATCGATGCAAACTGTTAGGACTCATTAGCAATACAAACCTTGATCTGCTGGTGCATGATGCCATGACAGTTAAGGGTCTGTGTTGTTTGGCATTGGACCCAGCTTCTAAGCAAGTAGATACACTAACTAGCTACACATTAGAGCTATCATATATATTCAATAATATAAATATGGATTTGAGTCCGACTCACCTTTTCTTCTTTAACTCGTTGAGTCTTGTACTCATTGAAAGCTTGCTTTTTCTCATTCAAATGTTTTAAGGCACCATAGCGAGGATCATTGACAATTAGCTTCATGGCCTGTTCCCAAGATGCATTGGAAGACACATCCTATAAAAGAAATCATTCTGTCAACATACAAGTTTTGTAATTGAATTGTTTCCTCCTTTTCTTTATTGGCTAGAGATCATTTGTCAATCATATTCACATTTTAAGACAAACAATCTAAGATGGTGAACATTAATAAAGTACTGAAAACACTAATGGCCTAGAAAGATGAAGTATTCAGTGCTCACAAAGTCTGATAGCCCAATCCCAGGGGCCCCTCTAATTTCAGATCTGGCCCCTCCTGTATTCAATGTGAGGTGCCTGTCAGGCTTGTCCAAAAAAAAAAATCTAATGTATCTGAGAAAACTTTGTTCATGCTGATGAAATGAAATTTATTTTCAAGATGTTGAAATTATTCATATTTATCCCATATATACCCTTATGAAGATCGACTACATATCATACTTTGATCGAATGCTGTGAATTTTGCATACATAGTGAACCATGTGAACTAGGAATGGGGAACAGATTGCATGGGTTACTATAACTGGTACTCAAATGGTATTAACATAAAGGTGATTTGAATATACCATTTTGGATATTTATGTTCAGCAGAGAAACCAGTCTACTGAGTACTAGAACTATTTCAGTAATTGTTGCAACCAGTGCAATGATGCGTGGCTAGAGAATGGGATTAAGGCATATACACCACAAGCTGTCGACTGATTACATTCTTGCTGTAATCTAGGGAATTAGGGCCAAATGCAAGATGCTTTTAGGAGGTATTATAAGCAGCAACAGGATCAAAATGTGGCCATGATCACTTTAGAGTAATTGATTAAAAATCTGCCATCCTTTGGCACGATAAACATGATAGACTGACTTCAAATGATTTGGCAAAAACACTAAAGTATAGAAACTTTTTTATGGTCTTGTTTAACTGCTATTGTGTTGTTCAAGATGCTTCAAGTTTAATGAATAATAATTCAGCTGTCCCTGGCACATGCATGCACTAGTGTAATGAAACACTGGTTAAACATATTATGTGACACCCAAGAACAATATCAAATGCATCAACAGAAACTGAATAAACCAAGACATGCTTCAGCTTGTAATGAACATAATTACTGTTGATCCACTGAGCACTGTTGGAGCAATTAGGCAGTGGCTGACCTCAGGACCTTGAGGAAAACATTGCTATACATGAATTTTTTTTATATACAAATAAACACACAAGGCAAATTTGTTTATGAGCTTGTTTTTATCTTTTCATATTTGAGACAAATAATATAAAAAAGGAAACTTGGGCATACAGAAACTGGGTAAGTGCATTTAAGTCATCAGGCCTGGGCCTCTGTTGTGAGTAACGATCTGTCCTTTTTTATCACAATCATAAATGCACTGTCATGAGTAACCAACTGTAGAAGACAACCAGTGACCACAATGTCTTGGCAAAATATGCATATCAACACTGCTATGAATGACATCATCATATTAACAAAGACTGGCTACAGATTTCTGAAATTTTATAGGTTATACATGTAGTGTAATATACTGCTGATTGTAAACCCTACTAAAATACATGCAACTTCCAGCACTTTGACAGTCTGTACCACAAGAACAAACACCAATGACCTTTATTTAATCCTTTGAAACCAAACCACTTGTAAAGTAAAAACTGTTCAAATCAAAACCCACAAAAAAAAAACCAAACAAAAGAAGTTTGTAAATTTGGCTGGAAAAGCATTTAGTGTCATGTTACAGACTGTAGAACTGGCTAAGTACATGTCATGAACTGCCATTTTGGTGGTTGCACACATTCCTTGTCTTTGGAGTTCATCCATATTAAACAAGAATAAATGAGGTCTTTGTCTATTAAACCAGCAAGATTCAACTAATAATGTTAAAATGGTTGTTAGGTTGTTTATCTTTTTTTGTTTTTACCTCGATTACATTCCACATACCAAGCCATCATCAATTCAAGTTACCACCTTTTTTATAAAGAGTTAATTCCTTTACTTTATCTGTTAATTAAGCAACAGACTTTTGACTGAGAATAAAATGATTCTGTTTCTGGATGAGATTACAGTGTCTTTATATTTCATTCATTGGTACATATACAGTGTGTGTCTGTGTGCATTCATTGGCACATATTCAATGTGTTTGTGCATGTGTGTGTGTGTGTATGTATGTATGTATGTATGTATGTATGTATGTATGTATGTATGTATGTATGTATGTATGTATGTATGTATGTATGTATGTATGTATGTATGTATGTATGTATGTATGTATGTATGTATGTATGTATGTATGTATGTATGTATGTATGTATGTATGTATGTATGTATGTATGTATGTATGTATGTATGTGTGTGTACCAAGAATAAAGAATATAATATATGTATAGTTATTGTGGTTTTCTTTCCTTCTTAAACAGAGATGAAATTTGACCTTAGAAACTGGTCTTTCTGTACAAACCTATTATGAGATATCAACTGTCTTGAGAGACTGTTTGATTGCAGAAGTACCATAACTCTTACTGGCTTCAACAATTATGGCAAATGTACATAAATGTAGAGTGCTTATAAATGCTGTAAGTAAAATGCAATTTTCCTTTACCTTATCTTTCAGTAGAGCTTTGAATGCTTCTATTGCCTCTTTTTTGTTCTTGTATCTAATTGGAGCACTGTTGGATGCTTTCTTATATGATTTTTCCTCCTCACTTTCCTCACTACTGCAATCAAAACTGAATGCTAAGCATTACACTTTTAAAAAAATAAAAAGTTAAACAAGAATTCTACAGAATGACATATCTCACATACTCCACAGTGACATAAATCAACAAGAATATTCAGACAGCATGTATTTAATAGTCTCCTTTACAGGGTTACTGCACACTTAACAAGAACAAATTCCATGACTTTTCCAAAACTTTTCCAGGGCCATTTAATAAAACTCAAGGACCGCGCTATCTTGCATTGTCAAGTAAATGAACATAAAGAATGACATCTTTCAGTCTAAAATAACAAAGTTAACAACAAATATTTTTAATATGTATATTTTAAATTTACCTGGGCTAGCACACTTTGACTTTATGTAGTAATTAATGTCATAATCCAATGTTCAATGTAATTTATTTTCCAGTTGCTTTTTTTTATTTAGTGAACTACACTGGAAATCATGTGATACTTCCATTAGGGGAACTTACTCTTGTTATATGAATTGAAACCATTTATTGATAGTAATTTTATCATTTTATTTAATCGGTAATCAGTGCTCTATGAAATTTTAAGTAATCAATTTCTTTAACTCCATTGTAACAAATTCCATGACTTTTCCAAAACTTGGCAAGGTTTTGATAAATTCCATAACTTTTCAAGGTCCTTGAAATTTATTTTTTAAATTCCAAAACTTTTCCAGGATTCCATGACCTGCAGGAAACCTGCCTTTATAAACCCCAAATCAAGAGGCTTTTTTTATGCACCATGCAAGTCACTTATTAAGTCTGGTGAAGGTACATATCCAAAAACTCAAATTTTGGTGAAGAAATCATCTTTCTTCTTTACATAACAGTGAACTTGACCATTTGATGCCCAAAATCAATAATCTTCTTTCTTACTCAAAAGGCAAGCCCTATGTACCTTTGGTCTATGTCTGTAACACATAACAAATGTTACTCTGCAAAAACCATTTTTCTTCTTTCAGTGGCAGCAACAGAGACCTTGTTTTTTATATTTTGACCCCAAAATTGTTAGGCTTCATCCTTATCCAAAACAGAAGCCATTTACAAAGTTTGGTCCAGGTCTTTGTCATAGAAGCAATGTCTTCTTTTTATAACCAATGACCTTGTTTTGATCCCAAAATCAACTTTTTCCTTAGAAGTGCAAGTCATCCACAGGTATATCCAGGTAGGTGATGGTGACCTTAACCTTTTTTCAGCCCCATAATCAATAGGCAGAGAACAGTTTAAGAATTATGTAAAATTTAACTTGGCAAAGATATAAGGCTATTCGGGGCCAAAAGGTACTATTCAAAGCATCCATTGCCCATATAATTTTAACAGGACTGGTCAAATATGTATAATATGGATAATCTGCATTACCTATATGTTCCCCATGTATTATTAAAAATAAGTGTCTTCTGACTCCCCACCCCAATATAATTTTCCTACTGCCTATCTATATATTAACTAAGCCTATACAAATCAAACCCTTCATCTTCAAATTTGGAAGTAGTAACAGCCTGGTAAAATACTAAATGGATGCAAAAGCAATAAAGCAATAGCACAAAAGAAAATTTTGCCCTACTGAATGAACTTTAATCATGCAGACATTTTCAACATGGTTGTCAAACACTTGCATCAAGTTGCTAACAAAGCACTGAATTTAGATTAAGAAATAAATATTACTCACCATTAAAAATATATATCAAAAGCAAACTGGTTGGAATAATGCACATGAAATGACATGACAAATTAAGCACATGCCTAATTTTTTCTAGTCTCAGCATGTTTGTTAGCAAGCTCTTCTGTAAGTCATGCAAAACTTGAATGCACTGCTGACATCAAGCTACCATTTAACTATTAACTTCTATCAAATTGTGCCACAACAAAGGCATCCTGTATAAAAGTTCAATTAACCCTAAGCTGTTTATAAAAGACAACCCATAAGGAAGTACCCTTGGTCTAGCAGTATTTATAAAATACAGTACATATAGATGGTCTGTTAACCTAGTGCCTGTCAATAAAAGACGAATTTTAAGGATGAATCCAGTGCCTATCTATATAAGGCAGCCCATAAGGAATGACTAGTAGCCAGGCACTGTCTATAAAAGGCAACCCATAAGGAAAGACTATTAGCCTGGCACTGTCTACAAAAGGCAGCCCATGAGGAAAGACTATTAGCCTGGCACTGTCTATAAAAGGCAGCCCATGAGGAAAGACTATTAGCCTGGCACTGTCTATAAAAGGCAATTCATAAGGAAAGACTATTAGCCTGGCACTGTCTATAAAAGGCAACCCATAAGGAAGGACTATTAGCCTGGCACTGTCTATAAAAGGCAGCCCATAAGAAAGGACTATTAGCCTGGCACTATCTATAAAAGGCAATCCATAAGGAAAGACTAGTAGCCAGGCATTGTCTATAATCTATAAAAAGCTGCCCATAAGAAAGGACTATTAGCCTGGCACTGTCTATAAAAGGCAACCCATAAGGAAGGACTATTAGCCTGGCACTGTCTATAAAAGGCAACCCATAAGGAAAGACTATTAGCCTGGCACTGTTTATAAAAGGCAACCCATAAGGAAGGACTATTAGCCTGGCACTGTCTATAAAAGGCAACCCATAAGGAATGACTATTAGCCTGGCATTGTCTATAAAAGGCAGCCCATAAGGAAGGACTAGTAGCCAAGCACTGTCTATAAAAGGCAATCCATAAGGATGGACTATTAGCCTGGCACTGTCTATAAAAGGCAACCCATAAGGAAGGACTAGTAGCCAGGCATTGTCTATAATCTATAAAAAGCTGCCCATAAAGAGAGACTATTAGCCTGGCAGTCTATAAAAGGCAGCCCATAAGGAAGGACTAGTAGCCAGGCACAGTCTATAATCTATAAAAGGCAGCCCATGAGGAAAGACTATTAGTCTGGAACTGTCTATAAAAGGCAACCCATTAGGAAGGACTATTAGCCTGGCACTGTCTATAAAAGGCAACCCATAAGGAAGGACTAGTAGCCAGGCATTGTCTATAATCTATAAAAAGGCAGCCCATTAGGAAGGACTATTAGCCTGGCACTGCCTATAAAAGACAGCCCACATAGAAAGGACCAGGACCGTTAAGCAAGATGAAGAATGACAAGGGATTGTTCCTCATGTGTCACAAATGCAAATATAAAGGCCAGTTTTAATTACTCCAAAATACCATGAATCAATGATGAACTCAATATAATGCTGCACTGCATCACAATTAATATGTAAACAAATTTGGTTTCTTTCATAAATTAGCAACAATAATGTAATTTTAGGTAAGTAAATGTGCCAACTGCAGCAAAAAGAAAATTTCAACACAACTTTGCCATATAACATTTGACAATAAAATGAATGGTGTTTCTTACCTGCTCTCTGGGTCTGCTGGTTTGTCTGGCTGTTTATAGGCAGTAGGGGGAGGGGGAGGTAACTCTATAGAGGCAAGGGTGGCTAACATAGCCTGCTCTATAGCTGAGGACGGCTTACCAGACTCTGTACCAGGTGTTGTTGTCTTGGAATCAGTGGATGTGGTGATAGAAGTATCAGCAGCACCTGGCTTTCTAAAATAGAAAGTGCATTAATTCTTCTAAATACGTGACTAGGGAAAAACCACCCAAATAGGTCAAAAATTATGGATAGGAATAAGGATTACGGAGCTTCTGTACATGATTTAGAGCCAACAGCAATAGGTGCATCAAAAAAGGTACAGCCAACTATAATTTCTTAAGTAGATCTTAAACTTGTGTTGGGAATAAAGGTTAGGAAATCATGTATTCTGAAACCATAACTCTTCCAAATGACAGGAAATACTTTCAATCCAAATCAGTCCAGATATCATTAACATAAAAGTTCATGCCAAACTGGTTGAAATCCAACAATCCTAAGCACATTAATGCTGTAGAAATCAAAGTCAGCAAAACTGGTAATCTGGAGCAAAAACTCTTCTAAAATTCAATATGGAATGCTGTAAATTATACTTATAGTTCTCAACAATATAAAGTTGTATGACTAATTGGTTCTAATCCAACAATCCATGATAAATTAATACTGTGGAAATAAAGTCGTGGACAAAAAAAGGGACACAACTACTGTATATGCTGCAGATGCTTGCTTGCTGCATTTTAAAACATTACTGCCTATAACATGCAAAGAAAATAGAAGCTAGGTTCCTTTCACATGGCTAATCCAAGGCAGATGACTGAATCTGGGATGGGCAGGTACTTAACCTGCAATCTTTGAATTAATAATCTAATTCTCTATCAAATAGCCGACAAGAATTCCCTGATGTTAAAGAATGATAGGAATCAAATTATTCCATTGTTTCATGATAATAAAGGAGAATATTAAGTATGGAAGAAATAAAAACAAATTCTTATTGAAATTATGATGCAGTAACAACAACAACAAAATTAGTGGGTGGAAAATCATGGTCCATAGTTCCTCTGAATGTTGTGGAATGCTGGAAATCAAACTAGTCAAGGATTTGTCAATATAAAGCAGCATACTTAATTTGATTGAAATCCAACAATTGTTGGTAGAGTAATTCTGCTGAATTCAAAGGTGATGGCAAGTAATCAGAGGAGGAACTCCTATAAATGACGTTATGGAATGCCAGAAATAAACACATTCACGTTGTCTTCAGCATAAAGGTTCTGCACCACAGTATTTAATTTGCATAGTATTTGATATTTAAAGAAAAAAAATGATCAAGATCCTGGCTATACAAAAAAAGACTGTTTATCGTTGGCGTTTAACTTTTAATTTCCTTTATTTTGGTGTATGCTTGATGGGTATAATTTGGGTTGGAATATGCAGTAAGATATTCTGGACAGAAACTCAACCTGATGGTGGATAATACATGAATAAAAAATGTCAGGAGTGGGATTTTGTTAAATTGAAGAACATGTTGCATCAGGAAAGGAACAAATCAACAGCGCTTTACAAATTTTGAAAGAGGAATTCTACTGTGATGTAAATCAGCATTCAGAATTTGTGGACTTTACTTTATGACCTTTTAGCAACAGGTAAGCATGTGATGCAGACTAGTTAAAGGGAATGTTGTGTATAAACAATTGTATCATTTTGTTTATTGTTTGTATTATTGTACCAGTCTACATGAAGTCAGCCAATTTGTAACAAGAATTTTAACTGCATATCCAGCTAAGTAGCAAAAAAAAAATGTACATTTTTCATGCCTGTAATTATGGCATGTAATATACACATTAACACTTTTCATGCTGAGCTTGCACTTTTTGCCACATATTAGTAATAATTTTGCTTACACCTCTTGGTGGGATGACACATATGAACAAACCAGTTTACGTTCACATTTAATATAATTTCCCTTTGATAGGGTACCCAGGTAACATCATTAGGGTTGACGAATACCAGGATAAATTTTTCTAAAATTCTGACATCTTCAAAGGTGATAATATGCCTGCTGATCAGTGTCTTTTCTGCTGATATCTGAAGCTAGACATAACATGACTGCAGATCTAGATCTCAACTGTTAACACTGGGTAACGTGTAACGTCAAACCTTTCAAAGCGAACACATAAATCGATAAATTACTCACTTTTAAGTACAACTGTAAACAACACTGGTCTTGATCTGCTGTCACATGATGCACTGGCAGATCAGGGTCTGTGTTGTTTGTCCTACTGATTATTCCTAACAAAATGCAGATTCAGATCTGTCTGTACATGTTATGACAGATCTTAGTCTGTGCAGTCTGCAGTTCGAAAGTTAGCACATTACAATACTGTATTGTTGCTGAAATTACACACATGACACGCCCCATTTATGCACCAAATGACATTCATGGGGCAAGTAGGGACACTTTTTTACAATTCATGGGGCAATTAGGGACACTTTTTTTTTACAATTCATGGGGCAATTAGGGTCACTTTTTTACAATTCATGGGGCAATTAGGGTCACTTTTTTACAATTCATGGGGCAATTAGGGACACTTTTTTTTACAATTCATAGGGCAAATAGGGCCACTGTTTTTACAATTCATGGGGCAATTAGGGTCACTTTTTTACAATTCATGGGACAATCAGGGACACTTTTTTACAATTCATGGGGCAATTAGTGACACTTTTTTACAATTCATGGGGCAATTAGGGACACTTTTTTACAATTTTATTCCTAACACAAGTTGCCATTCAGCTTTGCTGTATCAGGCTATTTGGATGGAGAAACAAAATACTGAACAAAATAAACTTACTGGTCCTGTTCTTGTTTGGCTATCATCTCTGAAAAGAAAAACAAGAAAAACAATGAAACCTTTTTGAGAATGTCATAAGCATTTTCAAGCATCGTGTCTGCAATGTATCAAAAGAACAATTGTCAAAGTTGGTTTATCAAATATGTAGATTAACATAAACAGATTGAGCTAGAGAAGAAATACATCAACAGACTTAGGTAAAAAAAAAAAGATGTACATGAAAGATTGAGCAAGAAAAGATATACACTGAAGTATTGAGCTAAAATAGATGTACATAAAGGATTGAGCCAGAAAAGATGTACATCAACAGATTGGGCTAGAAAAAATGTACATGAAAGATTTAGCTAGCAAAGATGTTCATGAAGGATTGAGCTAGAAAAGATGTACATGAAGGATTGAGCTAAAAACGTTGAACATTTAAGATTGCACAGATGTAAGATGTACATCAACAAATTGGGCTAGAAAAGACATACATAAAGGCCTTTGCTAGAAAAGACATACATAAAAGACTTAGCTAGAAAAGACATACATGAAGGACTTAGCTAGAATAGAGGTACATATAAGGACTGAGCTAAAACGAGTTGTGTATAGTATCTGGCAACAACATCATCACTTCCACACCAGGGTACATTTTTTTAAGCTCATTTTTCTAGCTAAATCCTTTATGTACATCTTTTGCATACTTGTAAAGCCTTCAAACCAAAATGCCTTATAAACTAACTTGGCAAAAATGCTGTTCTGGCAATGAGACTGAACTATTATTTAACCCATGCTGATCAGGATGATTTTAGCCATGAAATAGATTGACTGAAGACCAAAATAGCACATGCTCATATTTTCACTGATGATTTGTGGAATTGTGTTCCTAACGCATTAACCCCTGTAGTAAACTGAAGTTTATATTACTGCTGTATTATCTGTAAAGCCCGCATTAAATCTAAAAACACTGTCCCTTCTACACCCATCCCATTGTCCTAAGGAAGTGGTCAGTTACAAATGAGATGTATATTCATTTTTCTATAGAGACATGCATATCTCGTGACCTGACTGCATCAAATACAGTTCTGACCAGAGAATCCAGCAGAAGTTTGAACAACAGTACAACCCAGTCTCAAGTGAGTACAAAGATGAACACATACTTGAATAGCGTCTGATCTGCTAATGAACTACTGAAAGCAGCAAAGACCGCATCAAATTAAGCATGTATTTTGCCATCCAATGGATTTTAAAGTCTGAAACTTGTATGTTTTTATTTAATATCATTGAGGTTTTGATTATGTGAGTGTTTGCTAATATGTGTATGGTGTTGCTATCTGACATGCTACAACTAAACACTATTCTTTTGTAAGTGTATTAAATGCTTTAAAAAAAAACAGAAAGGTTTTTTTTCATATTCCGGTATAATTTATAATCATTTTCAATAGGCTTATCTGAAAATATAGCATATTCTTAATTGGATGCTACTTTTTAATTGGATGTCGCTTTTTGGTAGGAACATAAAAAACCCAGACTTTTTGAGTCTCAAACTCTCCTCAACACCATCTGGTAATAGGAGAGGTGTGAGACAGTGTAGCAGTAATGTATTAACCTTGCTTCCATCTCAATCCTGGTAATACCTGTTCAATCACATAAATTTCTGCAGTGAATTTTATTGAAGGATGGAAGTTGTTTGCCTTTGATATGAAGACATCCAGTCTTTCTCTTCCATACTGCCACTTCATTTCTATATCATCGATAAAGCGTACCCACTGGTATGGTGTACACTCAACTGATGCTAAGAGCTGACCCTCAAGTTTTCCCATAAAAATGTTAGCATACGAAGGGGCCATTTTAGTACCCATTGCAGTTCCATTGATTTGTAGGTAGTTTTCTTCATTAAATTCAAAGTTGTTGAGTTTTAGAACAAGCTCCAGGAGGACTAAGAAGTGTGTGGGTAGATTGTTTACAGTTCTTGTTTCCCATGCTTCACTACATGTCTGTTTCCAACTCAAACCATGTTTTCCTGGACATAACAACCAGACTGGTGGAAAACAAATTACACACAGACATCTTCTCGAAACCAACCGACAAACACTAGTATCTCCTCCCAACCAGCTGTCATCCAAAACACTGCATTAGGAACATTCCATATAGCCAGGCACTGAGGATACGCAGAATTTGCTCCGATGATAAAAGATTCCTAGAAAGGTCTGAAGAGCTGGCTAAACATTTAATTTACAGAGGCTACGACAAAGACCTGATTTCGGAGGCAATGCAAAGGGCCAAACAAACAAACCGTGATGACAAACTCAGATATGGACAGAAAGAAAAGGCTGATAGGATACCATTTATTCTGACCTATCACCCAGACAATCCCAAAGTAGGTAAAATCGCAAACCACTGGCCCACCGTGCAATCGTCGGACATACTAAACCTAATACTTCCAAACAAACCTGTAGTAGCTTACCGGAGATCAAAAAACCTAAAGGACATCCTAGTCAGGGCAAAGCTAACGCCAATCGCTAGTCAAAACCAACCTAGCCAATCTGGACCCTGTGGCAATAAAAGATGCAAAACCTGTCAACATATGATAGAGACCAAGACATTCACTAGCAGTGACTAAAGAAAAACTAAACATACAATGTCCAAACAAAATGTGCAAAACAGAGAATGTGATTTATCTCATCACATGTAAGATCTGTGACCTTCAGTACGTAGGAGAAAATGAAAAGCTACACAAAAGGATAAACCTTCATATATCTGATTGGATGACAAAAAAGCTGTACAGAAGTCTGGTCGCAGAACATTTCTCCTCCCCTGGCCACACTTTCAGTGATATAACACTTATCGCTATTGCTAACAACCACAGCTGGAGTTCCGAAACCAGGAAGGTAAAGGAATCATACTGGATATGCCGCCTTAGAACTTTGAAACCAAGCGGTCTAAACCAAGAAGACTAGAAAAAGAAAACTATAAAAGTAGAATTTAACTTTTTCTAAATTTTCATAGTATCCTTCAATTTTACTATAAGAATAACCGGTATAGAATCAAATATCCTGGATATAATCTGCATTACAAAAAAGTAAAAATAGATGCCGCTTTAGCTTGTAGACTTTTAGGGAATTATACACCGTTTTCAGTATCTGCAACAAGTCATACAAGCTGGTTGTATTTTTAGTTTTAACCCATGTGGAGACAGCCATGTAAAGGTTTACAAACACAATGTTTTTGTGTTTATTTGTTTGTCTTATATATGTTTTGTATTTGCCTTTGAAATAGACTCATTAAGAGTCGAAATCGCTCAGGCTAGTAAGTTACTAGTTTTGCACTGTTCGTTGTCAGTTTATTGCATCTATATATATATATATATATATATATATATATATATATATATATATATATATATATATATATATATATATAAAATAAACAAGTTAAAAATTGTATTATAGTCTACCTTCCAGTTCTTGAAGTTCCTTTGGTTTTGTCCATCTGGACTCTTTGGTCACAGAGTTGTGAAAATATGTCTTTCCGGAATCAGATTTGAACTCTTTCCATGGACACTGGGATAACATCAGCTGGAAACAAAAATCATGAACTGCACAACAACAATTTGTCACTGGCAATGTTTAATTTTTGTTGGAAGAAGAGATATGGCTAAGACAAATATTTTACTGCCATTGAAGTTGTATCAGAGTTCAAGGCCAGATCAGCAGTTACTTGTCTAAGACACTTTATCTGCTAAGAAGTTCATTAACATAACTGAAAAACTTATCTGAAATTCATTCTAAAACCCTAACACTGCTTGGAACTTAAGAAAAGTTAAAAATTAAGGGACAGTGTATAAGCTCATAGAATGTTAATATATATTTATGGTTTGGTTAAAATGACTGAACACAAACTGTAGCTACCCTAAGATAATCCAATCAACGGTA
This sequence comes from Potamilus streckersoni, assembly GCA_016746295.1. Lineage (NCBI taxonomy): Eukaryota > Metazoa > Mollusca > Bivalvia > Unionida > Unionidae > Potamilus > Potamilus streckersoni. The sequence continues at coordinate 750,705 of JAEAOA010001405.1, forward strand.
GAATTTAAACATGCAGCCTGTGATTGCAAATCAAGCATGCTAACTTTCGTGTTACTGCACCTGCCCACTCTTGTAATAATGGTTCCATGCATTAAGAAATCAGATTGTGTGCACACTCCAGTGGTTAACAACCTTTCGAGTCCATCATAAAACCCAACAAGTCACAACAGTTCATTTTTTTGTATTTGCGGTTTCAGGTTACTACCTGCTTATTTTGACATTCTCTGAAACAAAGTAATATTTTCAATATAAACTGCTGTTGAAAATGGGGAGGGGCTGAGGAAAAAAATTTGCATACAGGTGAAAGAGGAGACCTGTCAACAGCGAGTATGATTTTCACTGAGAGAAAAAAAAACAATGGAAATTTTCATGCAATGAAGATAAAACTACTCTGGAATATACCTGTATATTAACATCTTACATTTATTGTAGTATAATCCATAATACTTTCAGAACTCTACATGCATATGAAAAATCCACAAATTCATGTGTAGTTCAAGTTTGAATATTCACATATCAGTCAAATTTCTTTAATAACATGTATATAAAAAAATGTAGTTCTTGTCAATCTGTATCCCACTGTCAACAAACATATATCCCTAATTGTCTAAGATATTCACTGTCAACAGCAGCAAAATTGCTATATTGTTGTTGGTTACATGCCACATGTAGATGTACTTTAATTAGTCTAGATTTCAGTCCTTTTGAGGCTACCAAGGGGAAAAGCTATTCATAGGGATATGAAAACTACTGAACATAAACTTTTCAGAAACACCTTCAATTAACCTGATAGCCAGATCTCTATAGCCTTTTCTTACAAAATAGAAACTTTCACAGTAAAACAAACATTTTCCAATCACTGGAAAATGGAACAACTTATCAGATTCCATTACTTTCATTCAAATTTGGTGCTGACTTCTTTTAATTATTTTCCTTTGTTTTAAAAATTGTAGCCAGCTTGCTTTGATGAAGGACGTATGTGAAACTCCCACGCTTGTATTTATGGTTACTGGTATAAAGATATCATAGTGCGTAGTCCAGTAGCTAACAAAATCTTAGAGACCTGCATGTTAACCATTAAATCACGATGGTTCCTTGCGCTTGTGCTTGGTAATGGCATATATTAATATGCAGTGGTTAACAAACTTGCTGTGCACCTCCATGTTCCTTGATTCATTTCTAAGTGCCTTGATTTCCCATCCATTGCACTCACTTATGATTTTGTTTCTTTTTTAAAAGTAGTACCTTATGAACACTAAAGCTGTTATACAGTTTACAACCTCACAATAAGCCTCATGGAACAAGTAACAGTTTGTAATCAATGCTAAGAATACCATACATGCAAGGAAAAAGTGTAATCCAAGTGGACAAAAGGAGTAATCTGAGCAGAAAAAGAGTAATCCACATATAACATGATAAAATTCAATGAGTATATGTACAAAAGGATTTATTTACCCCTTAGGTCTTTTAACATCAATAACTGCTTAAGTTTTCATATGTAGCACTTTTAGCTTTAAAAAGGATTTATTTAATCGTTAATCTTTTAACATCAATTACTGCTTCAAGTTTTCATATGTAGCACTTAGCATATGTACCCCTTTAGTCTTTTAACATCAATACCTGCTTCATGTTTTCATATGTAGTGCTTTTAGCTTTAAAAAAATAACACTCTCACAAGGCATTTCAAAACACTTTGTACCAGCTGAAACTATAAATATTTTGCACAAAGTAGAGCACTAAAACGCTGGGTTTCTGAGCATGGAGCTGAATTCAGTTTTATTTTTGTTCACAACACTGAAAAATCTCTCACAGTCAGCATTATAATAGTAAAGAACCAATATTAATTTCATAACCTGACAAAGAAGAAGAAAATTATATCTTTTAGTTACTGGATCTGTTTGCTGGGAAATAAGGTGCCATTGAAGATCAACTGCCTACAGGAAGTACATTGTCAGGTAGAATGTTAACTTGATACTTCAGAAGTTCTCTTAATTTAATGGCAGCCTTTCCTTCAGCAAGGTGCATCATATGACAGGGAAAACCTCATATAGTAAAATGAAGGAGACATTTTTCAAAATATAGAATGCAACTCCTTTATGAATTCTAGTCATCATAGATGCTTTTACCAGCTAAAAACCCCATACAGTTCTGCCAACTTATGTTTATTCAAAGCATTATCAAGCAAATCAAAATGTTTTCTCCAGTGGAATCTACTGTTAATTCTGGGAATGAAAGAAAAGCACTCTTAACTTTGCTCTTTTTGTTGCCAGAGTCTCTTAAACAAACTGAATAAAACTTTTTGCCATCATAATCACTGTTCCTCTCTGTGGCAATACCAAACGACCAAATTTTCAGGGTCTCTACAATTTTGAGTGATTCAATATCTTCTTCTAAAAACCTAACAATATTAGATAATTTTCTTCTTGTACATGTATGCATAATGTTAGCAATTTTGGAATCAGGAAACATCTGTTTGAACAAAGCACCAAGGTAGTCTTCTATCACTAGGGGTAGTACATGTTCTATTAGGAACTTGGTAAATAATGCATCTGCATTGATAACATTTGCATCCACAATTGAGCTTTGCTGTAAAAAAGAAGTTACCTAAGTACTGGATTTAGTAAAACCAGCCAATTCAAGGTTTCTTTATTCTTTCCATACAGCCTGCAATTGGCATGAAGCTGCCCTAAAATGGAACACTGTATTATGTAAATTCATGTATTCATCTCTAAATTTGTTTTTTGTCAATCCATGTGAAATTTTTGAAAAACATTTTTGTTCCTAACACATGCATTGACTAGAATAAATCTGACGAGACTTTTAGCAGCAAATACTTACAAATTGGTTTTGTACAATATATGAAAAAGAACAAAGAATCTTCGAACAAAGATTATAAATTAGAAAACCAGTCTGTTCTCTCCTAAGCCATACAGCTGAGCTGCTATAAATAGAAACCTAGGTCACAGTTTAAAAGCAAAATCCATCATATTCTTGGAAATAGGACAGCTGCTAAAATTAGAACATGCCACTGTTACGAAAGTGCACGCCAGTCTATGGACAAGCGTACTCTTATCTCGTAGTTAGGCAGAAGTTGCCTTTTTTAGAATAAAGTCTGTGGGATTATTGGGAAGTTAATAAACATGAGAAAAAAAAATTGTGAATTTTTTTGAGTGGGATATACCAAAAACACGTAATTCCAGATATGGGATTGTATAGACTGGATTCCCGCAGAGGGTCACCTCCACTTCTGTTAGAATATGAACTTAGGAAAGATGACGACTGTTTGGATGTGGAGGCAAACCCTCCTGTCTGCTGAGTTGTCCGACAGGAGGTGACTTCTTATCTTCCTTAAATATCAGAATTTGTCTTCTGGTAAAAACTCCATGTCAATATAACTTTCTGTTTAGGAGAAGTAGCAATAACAAGATTTTTAAGATAGCTGCCATGGTGGCAACATTGGATGCCAGATTTTCAATTTGTGTCAACTGGACATCACAAGAAATCTGGTGAATAACCAATGTTGACAAAACTTTCCATCTATGAGTAAAGAAAAGATTTTCAAGATGGTCAATGAGTTGGTCATACTGGTTATCTGATCAGCACCATTTTCACTTTAATAGCTACCAAACACCATATGAAGTCTTTTAGTAAAAATAATATATATATATATATATATATATATATATATATATATATATATATATATATATATATATATATATATATATCTAAGAATAAAGCGTGGCCTCTTTTATCCCTTTATTTACATGAGCATCATCTGAATCTGATTGTCCTTTGATGGTTTCCTTGAACTCATCTGATTCTTGTAATTTATTTTTCTTACTATTTAGATTTTAAAAACGATATAGTATAAATGGGGCAAGGGGAGATTTTATACAGAGCAAACAAAGTGTACCTCTGCCTTTGTTTTCAGATCATCTGGTTTTTCCCAGCTGGACTGCTTGGTAACATTGTTGTAGTAATACGTTCTCCCATCTGGGGCTTTGTGTTCTGTCCACACAGATTTCTGAAACATTACATGAGAGGATAAATAAATAAGAATTTTGCTGAACTCTGTTTCAAAAGATAACTGCACTGAAATGTATAGTTATATGACAGTCATCTTTTTTTCTTCAAGCTATCAACAATGTTGCCTGATCTGCTGCCACAGAAAAATTTGAATAAAATGTCCTACCGTATTCTAATGTTGGAAAAAGAAAAGCATTCTTAAATCAGAAATTAAATGTTACTTTCTATGATACCTTGATTATAAAAGTTTACAATATTTTATTAAATTTCCTTTATTAAATTAGGACCATCAATAGACAGTGTTCCACAATCTCCTCAGCCTGGGGGTCTCTACTAATGGCAAGTTTTTTAGGCTTCATAAGGCTTTGCATACCACCTGCTGGCAGCAATTTTATTGTCTTCGACAAAATGTAGATTTTTATGTAAAAATGAACAAAAATAATTAAACTTGTAAGATATGTAATCATTCCTTTTGTTGTTTCAAAAGCTAGACTGTCAAAACATTAAACTTGAATTCAGACACATACACTGATTGTGTCACAAAGTTTGATCATATCAATCAGTTACACCAGTTACCACTTTTGTCCATTTACAACTTAACATTTACAGAAAGTACAAATCACTGCAGTTTCTTTAAATCAATCTGGAGGCCCTGAGTGGCTGAGTGGTCTAAAGCACTCAATGTTCCGGATCATGGTCATCTCACCTCTGTCTGTGTTGGTTTGAGTCTAAGGCTCAGCTTACATGGATACATGAGAAAAGCCTGCCAGTAGCTTCTCATGGGTTGGTGGTTCTTCCCATGGTATTCCAGGGTTCTTCTTCCACCAGTTATACTAGCTGCCATGTGTAGCTTATCTTGTGCTAATAAATGGCATTAAACCCTACAACAACAACAACCAGCATTTATGCAGAATGTTGTTTCCCAACACCAAAAATAAAGTAATTTCCATCAAAATACACTCCTTTGTGTATGCTGCACGTAACCTTACACATATCCAGCTTTCAGAAGTACTTTAATAACTGTTAAGAATGAAAAGGGATTAGAATAGCCATGTGCGATTTACACCTGCTGTATTTCATTACATTCTGTTCATGTTTTAACAACATCTAATAATGTTCCAGAATGAATTCTCGTAATTTATTCTAGCTATAATGAAATGTAAAGATCTTCCCAAAAATGACCCTAAACCATCAAAGTGCAATAGCCAAAATAACAACACCATAATGAATATGGCATCAGACCAGATGTGCATGACATGGTTAAAAGAAAAAGGTTCCTCATCACAGAAATGCAGATGTCTGTAAGAAGTCACAAACTGCATGAAAAATTATGCACAGTTTAAAAAATCTGAGGTACTCCAGTAAAGTCTGGTTCCCTGACAAACTCCGCTAAATCTAACATGAAACCCGAATCCAAATGAAACACAGAGAAGCCATTATCCTGACTTTTTGACAACAATCATATAAACATAATGTTTTTTTTTATTCCTATGTCCTTACTCTAAGGGTCAATTTTTCCCTAAGACTTATGGTAAAATTCTAAGGTAGGCAGGACTACTGATGCCTGCATCAAATTTTGAACCATTCACAGCCCTGTACACTAGTGGGGAAGATACTGAAATAAGCCGGGGGGGGATTCTGTTGTGGCATTATGCAGGTAAATTAAAACAAACACTAAAACTAAACACCACAAAATATGATCCTGCATATGAAAATTGAACAAGTTAACATACCTTTTCTGGTGGTTTGGGATCTGAATAAACTGGAGAGTTTGATGCAGAACTGCCTAGCTGAACTACTGCAATCTGCGGGTTTAATGGAGGGGGACCGCCACCTGAAAGTACAATTGTATGTTATAAACCTATTATTTCAGACAGAAACACAAGCAGTTTGATGAATAATAAGTATAACTGGCAGTGAACAATAAACTTATTCTTTGAACTTACAGACAAGATATAAAATACAAAGGTTATTTTATTACAAGCAAGCCGACTTTGGATTCATTTAAGAATGCCATTTTTTTTTTTAAAAAAAAACAAAAATGGTTGACATTAGGAAGCCAGCTTTTTTTCTTTTGTACAGTATTTACTGAAATTTGTAAAAGGAATTTGTAAAATAAATTTAAACAATGTGACATAATTTATTCTTCACACATGTACTTTGATGACCCAGCATCTCCCAGAAGATTTGGAGAAAATAAAATCATTCTATGAATTCATGTAGGCTAGAAGAGAAGATGACGATTTTGCTGACAATATGATCAATAATATAGATGAAACTCCAGTGTATTTGACCTCATTCCTAGACGGACTGTTGGTAAAAAGGGTTTAAAAGTATGAGAATTTGCATGACTGGTGCAGATAAAAAGAATCTAACTTCAGTCTTTGCAGTTTCCACTTCAGGAGATGTGTTGCCTCCAATGATATAGAATGAGGAAGCTAAAAATATTCATGCAACAAAAGGATAGACCATACATGTACAGAAAGGATAGACCATACGTGTACAGAAAGGATAGACCATACGTGTACAGAAAGGATAGACCATATGTGTACAGAAAGGATAGACCATACGTGTACAGAAAGGATAGACCATACGTGTACAGAAAGGATAGACCATACGTGTACAGAAAGGATAGACCATACGTGTACTGAAAGGATAGACCATATGTGTACAGAAAGGATAGACCATACATGTACAGAAAGGATAGACCATATGTGTACAGAAAGGAGAGACCATATGTGTACAGAAAGGATAGACCATATGTGTACAGAAAGGATAGACCATATGTGTACAGAAAGGATAGACTATACGTGTACAGAAAGGATAGACCATATGTGTACAGAAAGGATAGACCATGTGTACAGAAAGTATAGACCATACGTGTATAGAAAGGATAGACCATACATGTACAGAAAGGATAGACCATACATGTACAGAAGGGCTGGGATGATGAGATGATGCTGCCAAAACCTCCAGACATGCAATTAGTGAAATGTGGGATAAAAATTAGTTGTTGTTGTTATGTTTGTTGTTGTTGGGTTTAATGCCATTTTTCAGCACACGATAGGCTATTCATGGCGGCCAGTATTAATGGTGGAGAAAGAAACCGGGAAATCACCGGAAAGAACCACCGACCCGCGAGAAGGTAATGGCAAGCTTTCTCACATATCCACATTTGCCGAATCCTAGACTAGAACCTACGCAGACAGAGGTGAGATGGCAGTTATCCGTAACGGACAGCGCTTTAGACCACTCGGAGCCCCGATAAATATTAGTGAATTTTGAACACAATTCATCAAAATGTACATCATGACACTAACTCCATCCACTTCAATGGTCACTACTGCATTGTATGAAAATCCCAAGATAAAAAAAAAAACATGTTATTTACACTGATTACATGTATTACTATATTTGCACACAAATTTACTGATACACAAAAATTTCATGCTATTTGTCTTGATATGATGCTGTGACAGTCTTGAACATTGTCAAACAGGCCTTGGTAAATTTGTTTTCAAAACAGTTCCGACTTCTTGACTACTGGTTAATTTTGGTGACTAAAATTGTTGCAAATTTTAATAACCTAAGAAGGCAAAAAAGGAAATCATCTTTCACTGTCACTGTTGCTGATCTCCAACAGAGAAAGACAGGCTTTATTCAACTAGAAAGCTCACAAACAATGCTTCAGCATTGGTAGCATAAGGTGGCTTATAGTACTCCAAAACTGAAATCTGCTGGAGAACCTATAGCAGAGTGCTTTTTCACATAATTCTGCCACATGCCCATAGGGGCTTGTGTTGTTACTTACAATTTATCTGTCATACATGTACTGTATAATATTACTAAACAATTTACCAGCCCTTATGCACATTCACAATTGTAAAATTCACAGCACACTAAAATGTAAAAGCATAATGTACATCAAATATTTGATGACTAAATGCTAGGCTAAATTTCATTGTATTCCAATCTATACTTTACCTTTTGTGGAATACAAATCTTTTTCTTTTGAGGTGAAAACATTTTTACTACAGTGTAGCTTAATTACAAAATAGTAATAATCCAAAAGACGAAATGTCAAATGGTGAACAATTAGTGGTATCGGCACTTGCACAGAAAACTGAACTCAGGCTAATTATGATATATGCTAATCTTTTAATCTCAATGATTCCAACACTTAAAAAAAGCTGTCTTCATGTAGTTTCCCAAACTCAATAGGCATTTTGCAACCAATGTGCTTCCTCACATAGTCCCTGCCACCATGCCCAATGCTAAAATTTGTGCCACACTATGTGCAACAAGCATGATGTATATCGGTATTTGATGGCTGAAACGTACAGCTAATTTTGGTTATATTCCAAACCAAACTTTTTGTGCAATACAATTCTTTTCCCTTGGTGGTGTAGACGTTTTCAAGATGCATTGTCAAAATGGTACTTCAAATCAGTATTAGGCCAAAGTTTCTTTCAAAAGCATTTGTAAAACTATTCCTATGCATATAGATTAATAGATTCCTATTGGGCCAATTGGTTCTAGTTCTACCAATGTCATAACTAGCATTACTGGACCATTTTGGCAACTGCCGATATCATAACTAGCACTCAATTTAAAATAATTGAGAATTAGGGAAATCGTGAGGGTTGGCAGCTAAGTGCAGTGGATTAAAGACTTTTATCTCATGCACACACTTTAATATTTTTAAATAAAATAAATTTTAAGTTTGAATGCATATTCTGAGATGTAATTTTTGAATGATTTAAAAGGTGTCCCACAATTTACAACTCTAAAAGAATGTGTCTCAGAATATACAGTACACAAACAATTACTTTAAAAATTCATTTATGGTATCCCAACAAATATAATGTCCAAATATATAAGGAAATATGGTAATAATAAGAGACTCATAATTCAATGTGCTGAATATGGCAGATGGTATTCTGACTTTGACAAATACACTTATGTCAACATTATTTTAAAAATATGTGCAAATAATTAAATGCTCTTCTTGCTGCTGTGCTTGAAAAAGTAAAACTCATCAACCGGAGTATTGAAATTTATTTTTGCTGGGCTATGTTTGCTTTTCTAATAATGTACTGCTTCCTAAATCACACTCTTCAAAAATGAACCATACTTGAACACTATTCCAACAACAATCGGTTTGCATTTTACATCTATATAATGTATATATGGAATAAAACTCCCAACTTCAAAAAAACATTGCTGATCATAAACTTTAAAGTTGGCTTCAACATTCTTGTTCAAAGTGATGTGTAATAACACCTGGTCTTCAGCACGTCTCCCTGATATATTTAACTCCAGACAAAATGGGTTGTTTTGCTTTGAGTATTTTACATGTGCAAATGTATTAATTCACTCACAGAAGAATCAGATGTAGCAGTTACAGTTTGTTCAGCTTAGTTCGTGTCTTGATGTCAGGGAATTTTCACCTAAGCCTGCTTAAGTGTAGATAATTTTATTTAACATCATCTAATGTATAGTTTTGCTTACTGTATCTTGACAGTGCAACAGCTCCCATAACTTCTTTGTCCTGTATCACATATAAACTATTCCATAACTCAAGGGTAACATGGTTGATTACATGTACACAGACCACTCTTTTTTCAAGACAATCTGATGAGTAGTGTTGCTTTATATGTTGGTACATATGATCATTCATGCATGAAACAAATCTGGTAATGTTAGCTACATTATGAGCAGATTCCATAAAACTTCACTTAGCTCCAGTCTTGGATATCATTCGTGATTCGGACCTAAATGAATTGTAACAGTTACATCATGGCCTTTGCATGCATCAGCAATGTTTTATTTAATAAGAATATTTTTCTGTATGGATTCTTGTCTGAAATTACACAAAGCCAAGGCTAACCTAAAAATGCAATGATGAACCTAATAGTATGGTTTTTGGTGTTTCTGCAACTAATAGACCACTTGGTAAGACTACCTAATAAATGATCAAATGGGTGATTGACAGATATTAGAACAAAATATCAATGCAATACAGCTTCCTGTATCATCATTACCTGCAAGTGGCGGCTGAAATGGAGGCATGCCCAGTCCTGGGGGAACAGGTGGAAACCCAGTTGGTGGAGGATTAAAACCTACAAAAACAACACAAATTATAAATTGGATCTACAAAAAGACAAGTAGTTTTGTTTCATAGCTAGTGCAGATTGACTGGCACTTCGTGTGACTCACAAAGCAAACTAAAAAAATAACATGACTCTATTTTATTTTATAACGATTGACTATAGTTTCTGATATATACAGTGGAATCTGACACTGAGAGTTATGGTTTCTTAGTGTCAAGAAATTAAGCCCAAAGGTACAAAAACTGAGGGTCCAAGTGAGAATGAAAATCCTTCATATCATTGGTGTAGAACAGGAAACCTTTGAATGAAAATTGGGGATACGGACTACTGTGAATCCTGACGTAACTGGTAATGTTACAGCAAACCAGCAACTGAAAACTTCCTTACATTAAGACAGAGATCAACAATGAAAATTTGAATGTTAACTTTAAATGACATTTTAACTCACTGTAGTTTTCAAAGAACAATGGTTAAAACAACTGTGGTAAGAGCAATACACAGAATTCAAACTAAGCTGAAAACAACTTGCACAATGACAAATCTTAAATGTCAAGAAATAAACTCCACTCTTATCAATAAGATTAATCAAGACAAAAAAGTAATGAAATGCTCAATGATTCAACTTTGATCTAGACTTGATTACCCCTTACATGCAATAATAATAAAAATTTGTAAAGGTTTACAATAATGGCTCTTCACTAACATTGCATTAAAGACATACATGCATCTGGGTGAATCAGTGCAAAACAGCCTCTTTGTTGTCTAAATTAACCTGTGATCACACTAATCATGTTTATCTTGATGTTTAAGTGACGATAAAGTGATTACTATTTTGTGTACTATGCTAACAGCAGAAAGGGAAAATCAAGCAGAAGTCAGGATAAAGGCTGCAAGTGAGGCTAGATGGTGCCATACTGCACCAATGTTCCAGCTCAAAAAAAAAATAATACACATATAGCAATGTGAAAAAAAAAGTCAACCAGTCAGCTTTTAATTAATGCCCTAAATGTTGCAGTATTAAAATCCAGTTGTGAAATATGAAAATTCATTATTTCTGTACACAAGTTTTATTGCCAACCAGGACATTATTTCTTATAAACTTTTGATGAAAATGTACATCCAATGAATTCACAATTTCAACAAGAGATCCTCCACTGAGCAAAAGAAATTTCCGGGAATCCATGACAAGTCCATTTCTTTTTCTTATCTGCAGACTTTTGAAAATGTGTATAATATTCCTGAGAAATCCCAATAACTTTTTTAATCACCGAGTTAAGATCTTACATGATTGAATGTATGTATGTCTGGATGGATGGATGAATGGGATGCCTGCCTGCCTATGTCTGAATGTATATGTAAAGGAAAAAATTTTTTGCCATGGCTTTCAACCCAGAAAAATACAGACCTGCTGACCTCAAGAAGACGTCAGTTAGGCAAAAAATATTTTCTCACAAGTCAAAGCAATTTTCAGTAAGGTAATATCAAAGATTATATACTACTATTGTTGACTAAAAAAATGTTTTAAAAGTTTACAAGTCTGATCTCATGCAGTGAGGACGACATCATATTCAACTAAGTTCTTTAACCCTTTCATCACTAAGTAACTTTGTAGGCATAGAGTCCTCAACACTAAGTAACTTTGGAGTTGTAAAGCAAAATGACTTGTGGACTTTGAAACAACATAACTTTGCCAATGTTAAAATTATCTGGCTGGACTAGGTTTCAAAATCAAGGTTAAAAATCAAATTTTATGACTAATTCAATAAAATGTGCATATCTATTACAACTGTTAAAATGCTGGCACAAACAAGTAACAACAGGTAAAATACAATTATTTTATTACCTCTTAGAAAACTTAGAATGTTCTCAAAACTTGTTCAATTGACCCTAGATGTACTAGTGAATAATCACAGTAGCAACACAAGTCTTTCTTTCATGGTGTCCATAATATATAAAATTCTATAAAATGAACCAAAATGATCTTCAAGGTGAGATCTGTCCACACACGCAAGTGACCTATATCGCCTCTGCCACGTTTGATCGTCGCATTGAAGTTCGTTAAACGGACAATTTTTCCAAAAACTTCATCTGAATAGAATATTTGAAAATAACCAGAAGCTTTCCTGGGGCCATATAACTCTCGGGTGTGCCCAACTCTTGTCAGAAAACTGAAACAAATCTCTTTGGTTTTCGGGCTTTGTCCAAAAAAAAACCACGTGGAGCGTACAATTCCTCTGGTTCAAAACCTTCAAAGTCATCTTCATCATTGTCACCCACAAGTGCATTCCATTGTCTCTCCATACGTCTTCTCTCATTGTCAAACAAATTTATCAGGTCAAAATTATTTAAATCCTCCGAAAACTCTCCTCTAAAAATCCTTCAAACGCCGCCATTTTGGATACAAATTTCAGCATTCGGAAAACACGTTAAAAGTTCCTACTTTGTTCATTATTTCTAGTTGTATACAAGCTAAACTCACGAGATAATCCAAATATAACATCTACATTACCAGATGGAAGTTATTAGAGGTACCCCAAAAGATATTTAGTCTGGTACTATAACGCTAAAGAAAAACACTGCCCTAGACCGAAAACTCTGTCCATAGTGTTGATGGACTTATTTCCCCTGGACCGCATATGCGGTCTGCCGTGATAAAAGGGATAAACTTCAGTGACCTCCAATTCAGTTCAAGAAACCTCAGTTCCAAACCTCATTGAGTTAACCAGCTTTTTAATAGATCTCCAAATTTGATTCAATATTCTTTTATATTTTTATGTGACACGTATTGTTCCTACTGTAATATTTATACAAATTGACACGTCCAGCAATTTTCATAAAAAATATGGGCAATTTAACCATTCAAAGTACCCCTCTAAGTTAGCCTGATCTTCTGAGCAATTCAACTGAATCTAACATGAAAATCCATGAAAATCCAGATATGGACCAAACTGGACAAGCCAATGGAGGAATTTGACGACAATGATCATATTTTCATACTTCTTGCCATAATTCCACAATTTCATCATTTAATTATAATTTGCAGCCAATTCATAAGGGTTGGCTGATATCATAAATAGAAAATCACTGAACCTATCTTAAACAATGTCATGCTATGACCACATGCAAAAGTTGGGTTAATTCCATATTTTTGAAAAATATACAATAAAGTAACTTGAGTGTTATCATTCATGGTGTTCTTTCAATATATCAACAGATTGACTTGAATACATTTATACTTGTTTGCATTATCATGGTTACCAGCCAATAATTCTAAAAATCCAGTTCATAACCTCTGACCTTAAAATCGATGTCAGTGTTCTGGCAATCACTGAAATGAAACAAAATACAAAGTCTGGTAAAACTTGACTTGTATATGAAATAAGTCACCATATCCATAAGCTAAGTCAAAAACACAAATACAATACAAATGTCAATTAAGGTAAACTTTTCAAAACTTTTCAAAAAAATGGATATACTGGTGGCCATATATGCATCATTTTAAATCAAAACCAGTTAAATGTTGCAAGAAATGTTTCAGTGGAAACCCATTTGAATTCATGCAAGTAGAGAAATAAGAACAAGATTTTTTAAGAGGACCACCATGGTGCTATGTTGCAGCCAGATAAGCACAATTTTCACTCCAAACTAGCTACCTACTGCAACAGCATTTGACTAAAACTCCACATCTGATACAACCAACCATACAAGACAAGTAGAGATTTTAGGATGGCCTTAATATCAAAGTAGCCATTTAAGAGGCAGATTCAAAATAATTTCAATATATGAACACCCCATATATTGCAAAGAAAAGCATTAATTTTATAATAAAAAATGTCAGTGAGGCCATCAGATCTTAAAAATAGCAGTTAAAAATTTGTCAAATTTGGGGAGATGACATTGGCATCAATTGCATTTGGACATAAAGGTGAAAAATGTTATAAAGAAGACCACATGATCATCCCTAAAGATCAACTAGTGATGTCTGCATGGGCCATCATGTAACCAAAGCTGCCAACCCCTCCAGGCTCGCAATTAGTGAAAATAGGGATAAAAATTAGTGAATTTTGACAGGAATTCCTGAAGTGATCTTTGAATCCGGGGATATCTGTCAGAATAAATGTTCAGCATGATCTCCTGCTAATAAAATTAGATTATTTTAAAGAGGAAAACTCACAATGATTTAGCATTGGTAGTTTGCAAGTCTTCCGTAGATGACTTAAAATATTCCAAAGGTGAAATCTACTGGAGTTTCTAATTCTCCCAACTTCTGTGTGCATTTTTGCTACCAATGTGCTTCCTCATATCATCTCTGCCACCATGCCCAATGATAAAATTTGTGCCACACTGTGTGCAAAAAGCATGATGTATATCGGTACCAATTTTTGTGCAATATAATTCTTTTTCCTTGGCGGTGAAGACGTTTTTAACATCAATGCTGAACAGTAATTCAAATCAGTGCTGGCGGCGCATGTGCAGTCTGATATATCTTTATCACAGTTTGTTTATTCAAGACGAAGATGTATAACGTGAGAATTATCGAGTTCATCTTACCCTGGTAAAAGTGTCAACAGGAAGTTAAAATGATTGGTCATTATCACAGTCATACTTTCTTTGTTTGATCACTGTTTGAAAACAACCTTTTTATGACTGGTTTTTAAGTGGGTTTATACTGGCAGACATGAAAAAGATAGTGTAGTAAGAGACCACATGACCAATCTCGCGAGACTTCAAATGAGGCATTGGGTATCTAAATAAGCAATCCTAATATTTTTTCAGACAGAGTCATTCCAACACCTTGAAGGAACAAAGAGTATGTATTTTTTAATTTGCTGCCAAGATTGTTTGTTATTTGACTGATTTTTGGATTTAATAATTTATTTCACGGAAAACTTAAGTTGACTTTTCTATAAAAAATTCTGAAAGATATTAAAGTAAATTCATTCTGGAGTTATTCGGAAGAAAAGACTGTGATTCAAGAGAGGAATTATTGTTATTCATACATTAGATTGCATCTGACATCATCACCTTCCATATTTGTACATTGTCGAGACTCAAACCGGGATTATTATAGGACTATTTAGTGATAGGACTTGTGTTTTCATTGTTAGGATCAAATTTTGGATTAGATTCACAAAATTTAAGTCCTATTTACCAATTTTTAGACTGTTGTCTATGGAAATAAATTATTTTGTTAAAATATATAAAGCTTGTTGGCTTTCACTCTTTTCTTTGTTACTGAGTAGGAACCCTTGTCACGTAACATACCATACTGTGGTATAAAAAGATCAACTATGCTGCAATGTATCAAAGTACCGGCATAACTGTGAAAAATATTGTGACAAATTTATTTTTTAAAAAATGCTGCACCACTTGTGTTCATATCTTGTGTAAACCTCTACAAACTTTGCCAAATTTCATGCAGAGATGTCCATATTTTATCAAATAATAATAACATCCCCAGGAAATCAAACATACCAATATTGGATGGAGGTATACTAGCTGGAGGCAGGCCTGGTGGCATTATCGGTGGCATTGGTCCTTTCCCCAAATCAGGTACTGGTCCTCCCAATGGGGTTGCAATAAAACCTGGTGGTCCACCCATCTGAAACAAAAAAAAAGAACACAACTATAACTTATGTTACCTGCACAATAAATCTTTGAATGTCAACTTCATAAATCAGATGGTCTTTAACTAGGCTTTATTCATCCCTCTAAATTACTATTAATAAAATTAAATCTCTGTTTCTAAATGCTGCATGATAAATGTGCTGTATTACTTCAAAAATGTAATGCTAATTGAATCTAAAGTTCATTCATTCCTCACAAAGTAATGCCATGTTAAAATTGAAGTCTGGAAGATTATGAAAGAAACATATAACTCAAAAACAATTTTATCCCAAGTATACTGATGTATTTGCTGGTCTACAGTTACACCCTGTGTGGACAGGAAAAAAAACAACACAAAATGTTTGACTGTACACTTGGTCTTGTTTTCTTGGCTAACACCTATTAAAACATAATTTTAAAGTTTGGTCAAACTGAACACCATGGCTTTAAGAAAAACCTCAAAATTGATACAGGAATCTTTCACAAGCATGCAACAGAAAACTATACTGGGGAACAAGCTGGCTTGTTTGGACTTTAGTTTTTCAGATGGTCTTGTATTGAATGAAGAAAGGAAAATAATAATTAAACATTTTGTTAAAAAAGGACACCATGCAATTTATGAAGTAACATAAACTTCCTCAACCCAAATTCTACCCATATTTTTTAAAAATTGTTTCTCACCCCAAATGGTACGGGTGGTCTCATCATTGGGTTTGGAGGTCCTCCAATGGGATTCTGAAAAGAAATAACACCGGAGAAAAGTGAATACTCAGAGATCATTTGTAGTAAAATGGCCTCCAGTGTCTGCATGCTAGACACTCAGTGTTCAGAGAAATATGTCTCTAGATTTTCCTATGCAATATCTTATTTGTAGATATGATATTACATACTACTATACTATACTACATGCTGATATACTATTTAGTCAATCTTTAATGTCTTTTACTTACTTTAATATATGTGGTATTTATAAGACCTTGCCAAAAAGTTAAAAGTGCAACTTTTGTAAGTATATTGTTTTAGTGGTATTGATAATTGAATCCTTTGTACCATCAAATTCCTCAACACTGACATGTGACATTAAAAATTATCAAAATAAATATAATTATTACCTCAATATTACCACAAACAAGAGAAATGCAGCCAAGTTATAAGAAAAGTTTTTACCATCAATCAGAAACGTACTATACAATTTAAGCCTACTTGCATATTTGTAACATCAGTTGAAAATTAGCTTAAGTTTGAATTATTGCAGTTTTGTTTACAAAATAATATCACCCATGTTTCCGCTATAATTTGCAAAGACTGGGCACCTGTCCTCAAATAAGCAATATGTTAAAATCTTATAAAAGAACACTTAACTTCAGGTCATTGTGCTTTTACATGACCCTGAAATTTTGATAAACCCAAAATGTACTGGAAAACCACATCCAAAACAATTCTAGTTTTAACTGCAAAACAAAAATACTGACACTCTGAGCTCAAAAAAAGCTGATGGCCTGATGCCCATGGCCCTATAAATCTATAAAATATTACAGCACTCACTTACTATAATCTCCTTCATTGTTCCTTTATGTATGGTCATGGGCCCCATTTTATTAAATGGTAGTAAATTCACATACTTTTTTAAAATGTGGCCCAACTGTAAGGAAGTACACTATGTACAATATTATATCAAGGGAGTATTTCTAATACAAAAACCAGATCTAAATCAAACATGAATGAACCAATTATTCAGATTTTTTGGCAACGATAATTTTTCCAGTTTTGCCTGTATACCACAAGTTCATATTTTACTGGTAATTTTTGTAAGAATTATGGTAAAATCATAAGTGATGGCAGATTTGTTATTGGGGTCATCCAAAAAATGATCTTCCAAAGGAATGTGGATATAAAAGAATCCAAATGCAGTGAATATTTGCCACTTAAAAGTCTGCAGAATTAAATTCTAAAAAAGTTACACCCATTAATGAAACAAAGTGTTGAATGCATACATCACCTGTGTGACTTAATATACCTTTGTAAGGTCAACTCATTTTAACCACAGGAGTTGACGCTTTATAACTAAAATTTGATGAACTCTCTGACAACACAAAATCACCTTATTGATACTATAAAGTAACACAAGGAGTGCAAGCATGACCCCAGCTGAGGGTTCAATTAGACATTTCTCATAAGTCTTTTATTGCTTCAAAATTGCAAGAAAACAGAAAAATTACACATATCCATTCAAAAGACAGTAACATACTAATGCATAACTCTGGGACAACCATTGCATGAATCCAATCTGGCAAATTAACCTTTGTTGTCACATGCAATCAGTTACTGATAGCATTCAAACTTCTCACATTGTATACACATTAATCCTGATTTTAGTATTTTTTTGTTACTTGCCTCATCTGTCTCTCTCTCTCTCTCTCTCTCTTCCGCACACACAGACACAATCACCATCAATGGTTAATTAGTGGTATAAAGTATCTGCTTTTCTGCTTTCCTACTGTTTTTTTTCTCTCTCTCTATTACTATCATCATCACCATCATAAATAGTACATCCTTCAAACAAGTACCATATTTTCTTCTTTACTTTTGTTTTGTCATGAAAAAAACCAGTACAAACAGACGATCTTACCAGGTTGATATTTCAAGAGAGTCAATCAAACACATTTTTAAATCTACTGGGACTAGCATCCATCTAGGCTTTCATATTTGAAGTGTGATCATATCATCAATCGTTATTTCTACTATCCGAACTTCAATCACATATTTCTGTTCTGGAAATTTATATAAAATTATCATAAGATACAATCTGAAATAAAATGCAAGTTAAACATTTTATCTGGTGAAATTACTTTTATGATGTTATTCTACCTGTGGTAGAAAGGGTTTGTGACCATAATGGTGTAAATAAAGGTTAAAAAGCATCATAATTGGTTGCCAGTTGTGTGTGACATTCCTGAAAATTTTACTTTCGTTACATTGTTAGTCGACATCAAAACACGCTACTCTACACAGCGCCATTACTTAGGCAGTAAGACCCATCACCTCACCCCACCCCCAGAAAAAAAATACTGTCCTTGTGTTACTTTATAGTACTGATAAGGTCATTCATGTTGTCAGAGATTTCATCGAATTTTACTGATAACACGCCAGTCTACTGACAACTCGAACGCTGTCACAAATGTTATGTAACCTTAAATTGTTATAGTTATATGTAATTTTGTCATTCAATATGATTCAGATCAATGCTTTTTTTTTCAACTTTCAGCTGGTTTTAACACCTGCGTCATGTATCATACATTGTAATTTATATGACCCATGATCAAATATTGGTCTCCTGCGACTCCAATCACAGGGCTCGTATCGTTGCTGACAATTTACCCGTCATACATGTACTATACAATATATATTGTATAGTACATGTATGACCGGTAAATTGCCAGCAACGATACGAGCCCTTGTGATACCAGTTGCGTAATGCCACCATTACTGAATGCACACTGGCCATGCGATATGGCGAGATGTATAGCCTAAGTAAACAATTCTCAATGGATATTAACTGAATTGTTAAATAAAAGATACTGATATACGATTTGATTTTAAATAAGTTAAACATTCTAAAATACACACCGCCATGACTTCGTTCTTGGAATGGATTACAAAATATACTTCTCAAACTTAGGTATTAGAACTTATGTAGAATTAAAAGAGTTTATAACCAGTCTATATTGGGTTTAAACTAATAACCAAGACGCAGTAAGGAATGAAACACCTCAGCAGCTACACTTCCTGGTTAAGTTCATTTTGACCTCTCATATGTAGAAGATTTCTTTTTAAATAATGTGTAAGAGTAGATTCAACAATTGTCTATTTTTTACTCATTGAAAAAAATTCACTTGCTTTGATTTATATTTTGTTTTAAAGTTTTAAAATTAAAAGAACAATTGGCTCAGAGATACCAGCCAGATGCTTAGAAGTAGTATATTCCTTTATGTATATTTTGTGTTATTTATTTATATGTAACTTTAATTATTTTAGCATCATGTGCATATTGATTATTGTGTAAAGGGAAGCTTTATTGTATAAATCTTTCTTTTCTATGAGGTGTATGCATAATCAATTTGTATTGTATAATCTGCAAACTCATTTTAACATAGATTCCCATACAGTCCAAAGTACAAATGATGCCAAAAGAGATGTGTTTTGTGGACATTACGGCTACCTATTTTCTTCAGCCCAGAAGAATAATATGTATCACTGTCAAAATAACACTAGATCACTGAATTGTAGTCTTAGTCCACAGCGTTGTTAACCTTGTAAATAAGTTCATGTTGAATATTTGGTATATTGATGGACAGAACAACCTTGTAAATAAGTTCATGTTGAATATTTGGTATATTGATGGACAGATAAAAGTATGTGTGTTGTAATGTATAGTAGGTCTTGGATAGTAGATAACTAGCTGTTTTGATTAGTAGATGTTACATTCAGCATTAAATTTCCCTTATGTCCCATAATTCCACTGATGTTAAATTCCCCATAATACCAATCATGTTTAATTTCCCTTATGTCCCATAATTCCACTGATGTTAAATTCCCCATAATACCAATCATGTTAAATTTCCCTTATGTCCCCTAATTCCACTGATGTTAAATTCCCCATAATACCAATCATGTTAAATTTCCCTTATGTCCCATAATTCCACTGATGTTAAATTCCCCATAATACCAATCATGTTAAATTTCCCTTATGTCCCATAATTCCACTGATGTTAAATTCCCCATAATACCAATCATGTTAAATTTCCCTTATGTCCCATAATTCCACTGATGTTAAATTCCCCATAATACCAATCATGTTAAATTTCCCTTATGTCCCATAATTCCACTGATGTTAAATTCCCCATAATACCAATCATGTTAAACTTCTCTTATGTTCCATAATCCCACAAATTAATTTACCTTATGCCCCCAAATAATTATCCTTTTCATTTACCCTTTAAAGCTGCCATTACATACAAAACATTGTAGATGCCAAATCATCTGAATAGTATCTAGTCTTGAAAGATACTGGTTCTAACATCATTGCTTCATCATTGGACTAATCACTACCATTATTGTTGCACAACTGTTGTGTGTTTCATCCCACCATTGGCTGTATCAACATTAGCCTTTGATAAATGCGGCCAATATGCCACTGTCTCCAATTCCACTATAACCAGTGAACTCTACCAGATTCTTTACCAAAATGTTCCCTTTCAACATAACAATATTATCTTGAAAGTCTACGTTTGATGTTTTTAGTTTACCAGTTTGATTTTCAAAAATCACCAGTGACACCAACAACAACATGACTGGTAAATACAAATCCAGTTTGGTGGCATTTAATAAGCTCAGATCCACATCAGCACCATGTCACTGAGCAAAGTAACAAATGTAAATGTCAGTAGACTATACTATCACACATACTTTATTGCAAAATCAAGTGTTTGAAGGGTCAGTTAGTGCTCCAGTGAACACAACACTTCAAAAACAAGACTGCATATGGGACCATCCAACCATGTTTGTACTGGCATAGTTAAATGAAACAGTCGCAGATGACTCTGTTGTCAATGTCCACCAGTGCCCTGGGATAATAATTAATAAACTCAACTGTGCAAGTTCATGCAAGTCAAAATACAAACTATGCTGAGGTATTACCACATATCTCACACATCGACCCTGCAACTGTTTTTAATTGCATGTTAGATTTTTTTCATTCCACCAGTGGGGCTGACTTTCTTTCGTGATATGACATTATTATTCAAATAAGTAGCATGTTCAATTAGGAATTTTCTACATGTGCATTAATCACTCTCCATTGGCAACCATCACCCTCCAAAAACAGTGTTTTGTCAGAAAGTATCACAGCACAGCATCAATAACCACCACCAGCATTATCTACATGTCGACAACTGACTCTCTGAACAACTCCACATGTTCCAGGGAAAAGTAATGAATCGGGTAAAACATTTGAATGCCTTGTTTGGAAATCTCCAGACCCATGTCAATATTTTGATGCTGTACAAACAAGGACTGTGATATGCCTGTGCATTATTTGGAGTGACATCTCCATAGTTAAGCTGAATTCCAAGAGTTTGGGTAATCCAAATCAGTTCCAAAGGCATTCCAAATGACAGAATGTACTGTAATAATGATTCAGCAATAGAGAAAAAAATTATGTTTTAATGTTGTTATTCCAAAATGTCTTTAAATGAAGTCACAGTACTTTCGTATAGCAATTATATATCAAAATAATCTTGAAATTAGTGTTAGAGCACTGTAATTCTAACAAATGAATATTAAGTAAAATGAATCCCTCTGATTGTAACTCTTCCAAGGCTGGTAGTACTGGCCTAATTCTAAGTATGAATTGTCTGATATAGAATGACTCATTTACATTGCACATCAAACCAGTACACTAGCTAATCAAGAATTAGGTCAGTCTAGCCTTTTAGAACTCATGACCATTATTTAGGTCATGTGATGTTTACCTGAACTATAATACAATTCAATACTGGAACTTTATGAATGGTTGTGTGATGTAATTTGGATTTTTAGCGTAGCTTTAACAATTTTACAGTCATATCGCTATGATGTCTGCAGTGTGGCAGTTTATACAGTGTGAGGTCTAGTACTGGGGCATCATGTAGCATGATGTCCCATCCAGTTACATTATCCTGACACCAAGCCAACTAGTCCTAACAGAAATCTCTTAATGCTGAGAGCTATTAGCATTAGGCAGTTGTTAGTACCATTTTTGTAAGCATATGGTATGACTTGCCTTGAGGTCGAACCCACGACCTCCCTCATCCAAGGCAGATGCTCTAAACACTAGGACATTGGAGCAATTCTTATGAATGGATTGATGTACTTGATACCTGATTCATGTTACAGTGTGAATTTAATATTTATTAGATAATTCTATTTAAAATATTATTAACTAAATAACCCTAATGAACCATAATTTATGAATGATAGTGTGTGTTGGTTTCTTGAGAGACGATGGAAATGCGCCCATGAAAGGTGTCCCAAATTGTAGTTGTGCAGTGTCTTCTGTGGCTATGAAGCCCCATACGGGAGTGGCAATCCTTGCTACAGTTGCTGCACTAGAAGTTTGAGTCAGGTCTTGGTTGGAACTACATCCTCTTCCTCTGAGATCTTTTTTAAGTTTCATAGCAAGGGCCACCATTATGATGATCATACTTGTAAGATGGGCAGCTGTATATTGATAGGTTTGATAGTGAGGGCCACAATTACCATCATCATTTTTGTGTTACGGGTGACAAGTCCAAATTAAGAAAAAACAATTTAAAATATCATACATGTGATGGAAATAACCAAACACCAATTTATGAATCATTCAAGAGTTTATGGATTTTTTTTTTGTTTTTATCTCATATAAACTTTAGTGAATCACACAGCAGATAATACCCAGGGATGAGATCCAATGATAAGATATTGACTCACTCAGTTACAATTGGGGCAGGGGCAAGACCTACTTCCCACACCAACATCGCAACTAGCAAAATATTGTGGCCCTAGTATTTTCCTTGGTAGGTTTTGGGTTTCACAGCTCTGAGATAGGGATATACTTAGAAGATTTCACTCCTTTAGAAACAAAAATGGTTTTAGTTTCTGGTCATTCTCCATCTTGGACAGATTTAAATCATTCTGCTGTTCAACTGGCAAATTACTAAATTTTACTTGGTCCATTCAATACACTTCATAACTCAATTCGTGAAATACTGTCCTCAACAGAAGGTGTGTGTGTGATTTAGATTTTGAACATAGCATTAACAATTTATAGTGATGTCTAGCACTGGGGCATCATGCCACAGACATGTGGCATGATGCCCTAGCCAGTCACATTATCCTGACACCAGGTCAAGCAGTTCTAACACTAACTTCTTAATGCTGAGTGCCAAGTGAGGAAGCTGTTAGTACCATTTTTTAAAAGTCTTTGGTGTGACTTGGCAAGGGTTCAACCCCACTACATCCCACATCCAAGGCAGACTCTCTAATCACAAAGCCACAGGAGCAGTTCAGAAGGTAAATCAAATCACACATACAGGCAATTTGTATTAGTGACTATACAAGACCCTGTGGTTACATATTGATGGGTTGCTATGTAAGAAAATTATCTATGTGATCAATTTGGGGAAATTTTCATAATTCTAATATTTTGCACACAACTGATGCATGCAGAGTACCAGGGACACAACAAGTAAGATTTCTAGCCAGATTTCTAGCAGATATAGTCAATGTAGAAAGAAAATTACAAAGATTAGTAATGATTCTTTCAAAATAATTTTTATTTAACTTTTAAAAAAATTCATTTTGAAGGTGTTTCTACCTTCACTTTCAGTAAAAAGTTTGCTACTTTGCATGTGACTCTATTTATAGAAGTTGGTATAAAGTAGTACGTTGTAGTTTATGCAGACATAAATGCAGGTCAGCCCGATCAATGGAAATTTTCACTACAATTACAAACTGATGCAATTGTTGTTGTTGTTGTTGTTGTTGTTGTTGTTGTGCTTAACGCCATTTTTCAGCACATGATAGGCTATTTATGGTGGCCAGTATTAATGGTGGAGGAAGAAGCCGGGAAATCACCGGAAAGAACCACCGACCCACGAGAAGCTACTGGCATGCTTTCTCACATATCCACATTCGCTGAATCCTAGACTCGAACACAGAGGTGGGATGGCAGTGATCTGTAACGGACATCGCTTTAGACCACTCAGCCACTCGGGGCCCCCTAAATCAAATCAATGCAATTGTGATTATAATTATAGGATTGTGTCAAATAGAGCAAAGATTTGTTTTCAGCTAAAAATTTCTGTCAATGTCTGCTATACTGTGTAACACAAATGCAGTATTAGCCACAAAATGAAAAAAAGGTATAAAAGCACATTAGAAATTGCAGCTCTTTAATCTCTTCAAGGATTTGACAGAAATGAAAACTGAAAATATGTCACTGTGTCATGTTTGGTAGAAGTGCCTTTATTTCGGGTATTGCTTAAAACTGTTTTTTAAATCCATTAAATGTGTACTGACATTATCCAATAAAAAACTGTGAGATAAAACTGAAAGTAAACACAACCTTCATACATATAAAACAAGAGTTCTTTAAAGGGACTCTACTAGGAGAAAAACATTTCCATGAACTCAAGATAAGACCATTTCTTCCTTTTAACTCCTGTGCCTGAAAACCATCTCTAATATTCAGCTGCTGGTTGTCCGAATAGCACCATTTTCACTAAAGCCAAATTCGATATATATTTCAAGTCTTTTGGTTACCCTCTCCCCATGTCTCAATGTTCATCAATTCTGGGGATTACTGACAACAAGATTTTCTTGACAACTGTTGTTGTTGTTGTTGTAGGGTTTAATACCATTTTTCAGCACAAGATAGGCTATACATGGCAGCCAGTATAAATGGTAGAGGAAGAACCTGGGAAAACCCCGGAAAGAACCAACCCAGAAGAAACTACTAGCAAGCTTTCTCACGTACCCACACTGGTCGAGCCCAAGACTTGATCCCATATATGCATGCAGACAGAGGTGAGATGGCAGTGATCCATGATGGTGAGTGCTTTAGACCACTCAGTCCCTCAGGACCCCTCTTGACAACTGTCATAGTAGCCATATTAGATGTATGACTGTTGCCATTTTCATTTCAATTAGTTATCATAAGAGGTCTATTGGTGATAACACCAAATAACAATATTTTCAATACCATGATGGCCATACTGAGTTAATAACTTTTATTTAGGATTAACTCTTCTGATGAAAACCCCTCTATCAAAATGACTGTCTCTTTAAGAGAATCAGTGAAAACAAGATTTTCAAGCTAGCCACATAATAGACTTCAGAAGGGCACAATTTTAATTTAAGATCAAAATATTGTCAGAAGTTTGTTAATGAAAACCTTATGACAATATGACTATTCATTCATGAGCAGTGACAAAGATTTTCAAGCTGACAACTGTCACAGCCATATTAAATGTAGCAATAAAAAGAATTTTTTAGATGGATATTGTGGTAGCCATATTGAGCAACACATAGGCGCCATTTGCATAAAAGACCAAAAAGATATCATAAAAATTTGTTTAGTCTAAATTCCATGTTAATACAACAAAGATTTTCAAGCTGGCAACTGCCGCAGCCGGATGCTGTGGTGGCCATATTGAGCATCACATAGGCGCCATCTGCATAAAGGACCAAAAGGATATCATAAAAATTTGTTTAGTCTAAATTTCATGTTAATACAACCTTCAATCCAGGAGTCCTAACGTGATTTTTAAGATGGCCACAATGTTATTCATATTGGATGTGTAAGAAGCACCATTTTCATCTAGTATCAACTAGACTATTGGATGAACATGTGGGTAAAGTTTCTTAGCAATCCTCTAAGTACCTTAGGAAGAGTACCAATAACAAGCTTGTCCTTGAGTACTTTTTACACCTCTGATGCTTGAACATCCCCATAGATTACGAGAATTGCTCCAAATTTTGGTTCTGATAATTTCTTCTATAAAATATACCTGAAAATCTTTAAACTTTTGCTTGGATGCAGCTATCATCTCTCACAACTAAATTTCATATAGAAATCTTAGCAATCTTGAAATGTATCATGAATTCCAAGTTAGTTCATTTGTTTTCTTGTTTTAGGTTTAATGCCATTTCTCAGCACAAGATAGGCTATACATTGCAGCAAGAATAACAAGTGGATGAAGAACACTGGAAAACCCCAGTAGGAACCACCAATTCTCATACTAACACTGGCCAAGCCCAAGACTCAAACCCACAATGACGGAGGTGAGATGGCAGTGATCGGTAAAGGCGAGCACTTTAGACTTGGCCTTGATCTTCTGTTTGAAGAATATTATAATTTAATATTGATATCTTCTGTTTGAAAAGTTTTATGATTTAATGTTAGGATCTTCTGTTTGAAGTATATCATGATTTAATGTTAGGATCTTCTGTTTGAAAAGTTTTATGATTTAATGTTAGGATCTTCTGTTTGAAAAGTTTTATGATTTAATGTTAGGATCTTCTGTTTGAAAAGTTTTATGATTTAATGTTAGGATCTTCTGTTTGAAAAGTTTTATGATTTAATGTTAGGATCTTCTGTTTGAAAAGTTTTAAGGCTTAATGTTAGGATCTTCTGTTAGGAGAATATCAAGATTTAATGTTAGGATCTTCTGTTTGAAGTATATCATGATTTAATGTTAGGATCTTCTGTTTGAAGTATATCAAGATTTAATGTTAGGATCTTCTGTTTGAAATATATCATGAAGTAATGTTAGGATCTTCTGTTTCAAAAGTTTTAAGATTTAATGTTAGGATCTTCTGTTTGAAGTATATCAAGATTTAATGTTAGGATCTTCTGTTTCAAAAGTTTTAAGATTTAATTTTAGGATCTTGTTTGAAGTAAATCAAGATTTAATGTTAGGATTTTCTGTTAGGAGAATATCAAGATTTAATGTTAGGATCTTCTGTTTGAAGTATATCAAGATTTAATGTTAGGATCTTCTGTTTGAAGTATATCATGATTTAATGTTAGGATCTTCTGTTTGAAAAGTTTTAAGATTTAATGTTAGGATCTTCTGTTAGGAGAATATCAAGATTTAATGTTAGGATCTTCTGTTTGAAGTATATCATGATTTAATGTTAGGATCTTCTGTTTGAAAAGTTTTAAGATTTAATGTTAGGATCTTCTGTTAGGAGAATATCAAGATTTAATGTTAGGATCTTCTGTTTGAAGTATACCATGATTTAATGTTGGGATCTTCTGTTTGAAGTATATCATGATTTAATGTTAGGATCATCTGTTTGAAGTATATCATGATTTAATGTTAGGATCTTCTGTTTGAAGTATATCATGATTTAATGTTAGGATCATCTGTTTGAAGTATATCATGATTTAATGTTAGGATCTTCTGTTTGAAGAATATCATGATTTAATGTTAGGATCTTCTGTTTGAAGTATATCATGATTTAATGTTAGGATCTTCTGTTTGAAGTATATCATGATTTAATGTTAGGATCTTCTGTTAGGAGAATATCAAGATTTAATGTTAGGATCTTCTGTTTGAAGTATATCATGATTTAATGTTAGGATCTTTTGTTTGAAGTATATCATGATTTAATGTTGGGATCTTCTGTTTGAAGAATGTAATGATTTAATGTTGGGATCTTCTGTTTGAAGTATATCATGATTTAATGTTAGGATCTTCTGTTTGAAGTATATCATGATTTAATGTTAGGATCTTCTGTTTGAAGTATATCATGATTTAATGTTAGGATCTTCTGTTTGAAGTATATCATGATTTAATGTTGGGATCTTCTGTTTGAAGAATATCATGATTTAATGTTAGGATCTTCTGTTTGAAGTATATCAAGATTTAATGTTAGGATCTTCTGTTTGAAGTATATCATGATTTAATGTTGGGATCTTCTGTTTGAAGAATATCATGATTTAATGTTAGGATCTTCTGTTTGAAGTATATCAAGATTTAATGTTAGGATCTTCTGTTTGAAGTATATCATGATTTAATGTTAGGATCATCTGTTTGAAGTATATCATGATTTAATGTTAGGATCTTCTGTTTGAAGTATATCATGATTTAATGTTAGGATCTTCTGTTTGAAGTATATCATGATTTAATGTTAGGATCATCTGTTTGAAGTATATCATGATTTAATGTTAGGATCTTCAGTTAGGAGAATATCAAGATTTAATGTTGGGATCTTCTGTTTGAAGTATATCAAGATTTAATGTTAGGATCTTCTGTTAGGAGAATATCAAGATTTAATGTTAGGATCTTCTGTTTGAAGAATGTAATGATTTAATGTTAGGATCTTCTGTTTGAAGTATATCAAGATTTAATGTTAGGATCTTCTGTTTGAAGTATATCATGATTTAATGTTAGGGTCTTCTGTTTGAAGTATATCAAGATTTAATGTTAGGATCTTCTGTTTGAAGTATATCAAGATTTAATGTTAGGATCTTCTGTTTGAAGAATATCATGAAGTAATGTTAGGGTCTTCTGTTTGAAGAATGTAATGATTTAATGTTAGGATCTTCTGTTTAAAAAGTTTTATGAATTTTAATCTCTGACTTATATTTCTTTTACAGAATGCCTTGCACTATGCTCAATTCAACTCTTGGTATTTTCTACTTGCATAATTTGCAAGTCAGTTTAGATGTGATGTAATGTGATTATGATTTTTAATGTAGCTTTAACAATTTTTCAGTCATATCGCTACAATGTCTGCATTGTGGCAGTTTATAGTGATGTCCAGCACTGGGGCATAATGCCACAGACATGTAGCATGATGTCCCACCCAGTCACATTATCCTGACACCAGGCCAACCAGTCCTAACACCTCTTAATGCTGAGCGCCAAGTGATTTAGCTGTTAGTACCATTTTTGTAGGTCTTTGGTATGACTCAACCAGCAAGTCATTATAGATCTGTTACTAATGAGACTTTACATGTCTGCAAGTAGGCATATGCATGGGTGTAGTATCTTTATCTACAAAAGGTCCCTATCATCCTGCTGCAAAGCAAGAAATTCTGGACCCACTCACAAACCCACCCAAACTTAATTCTGGGCCCCATCCCAATAAAAGTTGATGATTAGGAACTTTGGGATTCCACTGCAGTTATGCGGGTACATGGGCAGTTTTCTATGCCACTGCAGTTATGGGAGTACATGGGCAGTTTTCTATGCCACTGCAGTTATGGGGGTACATGGGCAGTTTTCTATGCCACTGCAGTTATGGGGGTACATGGGCAGTTTTCTATGCCACTGCAGTTATGGGGGTACATGGGCAGTTTTCTATGCCACTGCAGTTATGGGGGTACATGGGCAGTTTTCTATGCCACTGCAGTTATGGGGGTACATGGGCAGTTTTCCATACCTCTGCTGAGCTCTACATGTTACACTTCAATTGCATTTCTATATTTCAGTGATAAACTTTAATCCAGATATAGCTGTAAAATTTAAATGACATTCACCTGAACAAGTTTTACGTCAATCATACATAAGCCTCTTGAAGGAAATGACTCTCTACTGTTCAAAAATAAATTCCTGAAATTCAACATGAGACCATTTTTACATTTTAACTGCCCAGTGTTGAAACTTTTCTGGTATACATGAGCAACAAGACTGTCAAATTAGTCCATGTGGGAAGCCATGCTGGATGAAAGATAGGCACCATTTACATTTAGGACATATTGGACATTAGAAAATATTTGGTGAAAAACCACAATGTTAACATGGCTATCTATTCATGAAAATTGTTAACAAGATCTTCAGTATGTTTATTGTGGCAGCCATACACCAGTACCATTTAATTCAGGTCCATCTAAATATCACAATTACTCTTCTGGTTAAAACCCCATCATTATATAACATTTCATTTAGGAGGAGTGACAATAAGAAGATTTTAAAGATGGTTGCCATACTGGATATCAGATTTGCACTGTTTGCATTTAGTACCAACTAGACATCATAAAAAGTCTGTTTTATACGACTTTCCATCGAGGAGGAAGATTTTAAAGGTAGCATCTGTGGTGACCATATTTGATATAAGATTAATACAATTTTTGTTTAGACCAACAAGACACCTCAAGTCAAAGGGGAACCATTTTTATTTTGAAGCTACTATATACAACATAAGAAGACTTTTAGTGAAAGTTGATAAATGGTGGAAAAGCAACAAGATTTTACAAATAGCTGCTGTGGTGGCAAAAGTGGATGTCTGGGTGGCTCAATTTTCATTTAGGACCCACTTTACATACAAGTTTTAAATACCAACTGACCCTTGATCATACCAAAAAATGGATGGAACTTGTATCTCTTCTCAAAGAAAATCTTTTCACATTAAAATAAATGAAGATTTCAAATGATACCTGTCACAGTGGCACACAAGGTGACATCCATTTCAGATGTGATTCTGCTTTTTATATCATCCAGCAATTAAAAGTTTCCTGGCATAAAGAAAATGCTAAACTAATGCGTTAAACAGCCCCTCTTTGCTTACAAAATTATGGATAAAAATCTATACAATATCAAGTAAACCAATGCTGCAACTGAATAGAGGACTTTACTTTTGCTGATAATTTATTTTAAAAAAATGAGAGAATGTTTATTGGATTATCTTTATTATTAGCATTTACATAAATTGAAATTTACAAATATTGCATCTCTCATTCTAGTTTAGACAAAACTTGCATCATTCCGCTCAACATATTGAAACTTGCTCACA
The DNA here is from genome assembly GCA_016746295.1 of Potamilus streckersoni. Lineage (NCBI taxonomy): Eukaryota > Metazoa > Mollusca > Bivalvia > Unionida > Unionidae > Potamilus > Potamilus streckersoni. Next base: position 781,775 of record JAEAOA010001405.1, read on the forward strand.
ACATTACTGTTTATACTTGCTTATAAGTTCAGATTAAAGAGCTAGACCTGCCATCACAGAATGTGCTAGCAGATCTGGGTCTATGTAGTTTACTAGGACTAATCAAGAAATCATGCAACACAGATCCTGATCTGCTGACACATTATGTCACAGCAGATCAAGGTATATATTGCAGTCAGACCAGAATTATAAGCAGGTATACACAGTAATTGTTTATGCATATTAATTTAAAGGATATGGACATAAATATACCAATATTCCAATGCATACATATGGGGTTATAACTATTAAAATACATTTTCAGAGTCAACATAAAAGAAACACATCAAGAAGTCAAATTTAAAATGTCAAATTTAAGATATATATATATATACTGTACATATATCTGTTTGAAATACTGCAATCATAGCTACATAAAATAATTGTAGAAATGTTTTCAATTAATAATATATGTATTTCATTCCTTCATAAAGCTGATGCAGACATTCCTGCTGCAAACAGTTACGACTATCACACTACAATGATTCAAAGACAGCTGCATTAATTACTATGAATTCTCATACACCAACAAATTACTTGTAAAGTAGAAGACAAGAAATTATACTGTCAAACATTCTTTATGATTTGCTTGCCCTACTAATGCATCACTAGAACATAAAAAGGAAGTCTGAATCTATTAGTCATCTCAGCGACAATATCACCATACATGACCACATATACAATGGTGTTGAAGAATGGAGGTTTAAAAAGCTTTCATTATTGATGAGATCAAAGAAAACGATGCTAGAAAATGACACTTAATCTTGCCTATGCTTTACTGGCAAGACAACAAACAGGAGTTAATTGATGGGACAGAGGTTCTAATACTTGAGAAGTGACACCTCAAAGATTTGCAGTAATAAAAAAGACAGATTCCCTTATAGGGATTGATACTCCTTGTCCAAAATGAAATTCCTGGAATTAAGATAAAACCAACTGAACATCATGAGAAGTTTTTATTACAAATTTAATATGACCATCCACCTGGGAGAATGATAATAATAATTTTGAAGTGGCCATATTAGAAGTTAAATCAGCACAATTTTCAATTACTAGACATCATAAAAGAATTTCTTTAAAAAGGTCATGCTAATATGACAAGTCAGGAGAAATGGAGATAAGATTTCCATGATGGTCACTGTGCCCATTTGGACCATAACGAAATTTCCATGATGGCCACTGTGCCCATCAGGACCATTTAGGCTGTAACAAGATTTCCATGATGGCCACTGTGCCCATTAGGACATAACAAAATTTCCATGATGGCCAATGTGCCTGTTTGGACCATAACAAGATTTCCACGATGGCCACTGTGCCCATTAGGACCATTTTGACAATGACAAGAGTTCCACTATGGCCACTGTGCCCATGAGGACCATTTAGACAATAACAAGATTTCCACAATGGCCACTGTGCCCATTAGGACCATTTTGACAATAACAAGATTTCCATGATGACCACTGTGCCCATTAGAACCAATTTGATAATAACAAGATTTCCACGATGTCCACTGTGCCCATCAGGACCATTTAGACCATAAGATTTCCATGATGGCCATTATGCCCATGAGAACCATAACAAAATTTCCATGATGTCCACTGTGCCCATTAGGACCATAACAAGAGTTCATTGATGGCCACTGTGCCCATTAGGACCATAACAAGATTTCCATGATGGCCACTGTGCCCATTAGGACCATTTAGGTCATGTGATGAATGTATGCAGTTTCATGGCAGTTCTCTAAGAATAGCAGTAACAAGCTTGATGGTCAACAGATAATGAAAAACAAAACATAAAACATAAGACCTAAAAACCAATAGCCACCATTCATTAAAGTTCATAGCAGTATGGTACTATAGCGTATAAAAACAAAGACTAGATTACCAATACATTAAATATATCATGTGGAAAGAGGATCTGGTATGTAATGTAACACCTGTCTTAAAGAATACATTTCCTAAACCTCTTTTGTATAGTCGCTTTCTAAAAGTCATATAAATATAATGTGACAACTTCCTGGCCCCAGTTTCACCCCATATCTCCATGTTTCTTTTTCAAATCGAGATTTCTAAATAACTTTCTTACTGTCTAGTTGGTAACAATGGTTCATTCACACAACATTTAGAAGGCATGAGGAATTAAAATACAGTAAATCTTCCATCATTTATGAGGAAACTTTTGAGGAATTCCTTGTTCTTTTATTCAAGAATGAAAGGTTTCCATGTGTATATGTTTTTAAAACTGCATTTTGCATCTTTTCCAACATCTCTACAATTGACAAAACAATCAAATTGTGTGAAGTATCACAAGCAATATAAAATCCAAATCTGGAGAGATAGTTTGTTAATTTTAGCAAAACTGGGACCATGAAGAAGACTTCCAGTTCAATGAAAAATTTGACCCAACAATAAAAACAAGAGGCAAGAGTATGACTTAAGAGAAAGCTTAGTATAGTATGTGTTTGGCTGCCTGGGCTAGAATTATTTGTTTGTTTGTTTTCAGACACAGTGGAGTAAATTTGCATATTTTCCAACAGATATTTTTACTTTTTTTTTCTTGCTGTCCAAAAACCAAGTATAATCCACTTCATGAAAATGCCATCATTTGCATGATTGGCATTGCTCACTGTCTTTGTCCAATGGACATTAACCCCAGGTTCGTAGCTCAGAAACTGTTCATTGTTCCTCCATTAAAGTACATATAAACTGTCTTGGCACAACAAGGGGAGATAATGCATGCAATCAGCATGGATTTCTATGGTTTGTCCTTACTATTCCTGCTGAGATCATTACTTAGAAACAAAGATGAAATACACAGGGTAGCAATAGAGGCCCACTGGTGAAGGCATTAAATTTTTAACCTGAAAGGTGTGGGTCTGATTCCCACTATAAATCTTCTACCCAGGCAGGCTGCCTAATTTCATGGAATTTTGTCATTTAAAAGACCATTGGATTCTTTGCTCCTAAAGAGAAATTTGGTAGTGTTTAAGGAGAAAGCTTTTTCTTCATTTGTTAACAGCTAAAACTATGAAATATAAAGTAAATGTGGAGAATAGCAATGAATATATAAAATGACATAAAATAACATAATTGTAAAAACATAAAAACAAATTTTTTTCAGGTATTTCAAAATGGCTATACCATTTTAAGGTGTTAGTTGCTTTTGATAATTTTTGCTAAGCCATGAGAATAAAGCTACAGGACAATTTTATTTGCACAGCGGCAAACCCTGCATAACCCCAAACCCTGATTCTCAATAATCAGCACTGGTTACATCCCCACATTTAATAGGCAACTGGCATTTACAGTATGCTTTCTACAAAGTTTTTATTAAATTCTATTGAACAGTTTTGACAAAGTCATATATTGGTATTCTTATTCTATGTTTATCAATGAAAGCTATATCTGATGGTACAGCAGCACCATTTAAATAATTTAAAAGGTTGTCAGGTGTTCTGACTAATTCTGTTGATCAGTTCTTTGAAGAAGTTGATTCAAGATTTTCTATTTTCAGTAACAGCAGCCACATTTGTTGGTGGATTGGTACATTTCAACGAATCTGACCACTGAAAGATGCCTTCCTTCAAAATTTTTAATGTCTGCTGAGCAGTTTTTTTTTTAAGAAATAAGCTTTAGTTTTTGCTAATTGTGACCAAATTTTATGGCAGAGCAGCATAATCTATACGTAGTTGAAAGTGATCTGTGCTTTTTATCATCAGTCATTGATTGGTTATAGTAATGGCAGCTATGTTAGAAGTTGACTGGAATCGTTTGAAAATTTTTGACAAGGCCTTCATTGATGAATGCTATGCATCTAATTTTGGCCAAATTCTAGTTTTTGATTAGTCATTTAAAGGTCTTCCTGTTTTATGTAACAGCAGCCTCATTTGTCCCCATTTGGGCATAGAACAAAATGGAGGGGGGATTAGGAAATGGCATAATTCAATACTTCCCTAACATATCAATCTTAATCTCTCTTCCCGTCCATTGCAAGATCCCTATTAAATTCAAAATCTTTAAAATATGTTGCCTCTAGCTGTATCAGCATTAATCTAATAACTGTTTCAAGGCTTAATCTGTTTGTTACCAGGATATGAATATTGTTTTGTGCTGAAAAGTAATATACATAGCTAGCTGGAATAAGTTTGGAATCTATTCTTTATTGTTATGTAAAACTTTCAATGGCTCAGAGGTGTTGTCTGTTCTGTACTTCTGCTCCAAAAAAAGATTTTTTTGCCAACATAAGCTCTTCCAAAGTTTCACTTTTTTTAATCAGTGCTTTACCGACTACAATGCCAGGTTTACTGTGCTGTATTAGTATTTTAAGTCCATTAATGCCATAGTCTGCTTGTTCAGAGGTCAAATTTGAATCAAATAAATATCTTTATTTCTTTATTTCATTTTTTTAATTTTAATTTTTTTTAAATTTTTTTTAATCCTTATAGGCCTATACTGTTTTGTAGCAAAAGATCCTGCAGAGAAAATTTTTTGAGAAATGAAATGAAAATTGCACTCTACTTTTAAACTGTCTGTATTTTAATTCAGTTTGTATTCTTCCTTTTCTACATTTAATTTTAAAATACCAATAAAGGGGTGGGTTGGGGTGGTTTGATAGGAATGCTGTATGTTTTTCTCCATCAAGCATGAACATCTGACTCAAAAACCATTTTTTGGAGAAAAATCACTCATCATATCTTCATTATCACTTTTCCAGATCCAATGATTTGATGCATACTGCTGTCATCATTATCATCAGCCAGTATTTGCCAAATAAAATCATATTCTAAAGATTAACCACACATGGAATCAGCCATTTTGGATTTTTTAGATAGCTTGTATTATAAATGTGCATTTGTAAAATTTTCTTGATGCAAGGCTCATGCTAAGACAGAATGATTGTTCCTGAGCCGAGTCTGCCAATGAAGCTTATCCTAAGAAGTACTAATGTCAAACTGAAGAATTTAGATGTGTAACAGTTATGAAAAGGGACACTTCACGACAGACACTAGGATAACTCTACCAATGTGACGTACATCACAGCAAACAAATGCAGAGTCAATAGCTGAATAAAAACTGTATACTATGCAAAGTAATTTTTCATATGTGCAACTTTAAATTTCATTGTAGAACTTTTTGCACATCAATGGTCTGCAAGTGCAAATTGGTACAAATGTTGCATAATTCACACAATTGTATACCCTGGTAGAATATCTGATTTTAATCTCTCACAACCTGGCAACAAAGTGAAAAAATGACAAATTGCATATTAGAAACACCTCCCTAAAGTCTGTTTTGGAAGTATTATATGCATGTATGGGCAAATAAAAGCAGAATAAATCTCTTAAATCACCATTATTCTCACTTCAAAGAGATGGCCTTTTGTAAAGACAGGATTGTTGATTTGATTTCATTGTGGATATCAAAATATGCTTCAGCATTTACATTTCTATGAATAGTTACTCCAATATTTTTTCATTTTATCAAGAATACTAGACTATGATTAATTCATGACTGGGCAGATTATGTTTTTTTAAATATCCAAATTATTACTGGTATATATTTCTAACATGTACATATACATATCGCTTGATAATCAATCCAAGATCACAAACGAGAATTTTGCAGAAACTTTATGCGTCATATACAAACAAAACCATGTAATAACCTCCTTGTAAATGAAAATTTACAACTTAAAACAAAAATAAATTAGGACAGACTCTTGCTCTCCATGATGAAGACACAGTCCACACCAACAATGACCACAGAAAATTGACACATACATATCAATATAAACCTATGGCTCACATATATTTTCTCTGACATAAATTATCAAACAATTCTTTAGTTTGGTTTCAATCAATGAAGTCATTAAAAAAATAAATGGAACTGAGCAGAAATGTCCCCTTGGACGGACACAAGGTCATTTATTGGTAACAGTAAATGACCACACCATGATGCAATGGACAGACACTGGTAAACTATCTGCCTGTTCTGTGATGCACAGGATTGACACAAGGTCATATACACACACAAGGTCATATACTGGTAACACTATATGACCACTTTATGATACCTAGGATGGACATAAGGGCATACATGCCTACTCCATAGAATATAGTAATGGAATAAAGAGAACTAGATGAGAAAGCCCAAACCATTTCAAGATGATCTATATACTTGCATACATAAATACATTCATACACATATAATTCACAAGGCACATATCTACAGACCAGTCCAAATTTTTTTAATAATATAAATAGTAAGACATATAAGGACAAAACAAACTTTAATGTAGGATTCATCAATGATACTTTCTAAAACATGCAATAAAAAAATGAAGATAAAAAGCTTGCAAATTCTACTTTAAAAGGCACACAATTCTATTCTGGTTAACAACACATACATGTCAAAACTCATACCTTTTATAATTTTTCTTGGTCAAGCATCTCTGACCAAATCATGCTGACTAAAATTTGTACCTGAAAATCCTAACTCCATAAAACAAGAACAATATAATAAATAATGAAAATATGCAAAGACTTAAAAAAAAGACTTAGAAAGTCTATTCTAAACATCCAATTTATAAACGTGAACATGCCACTAAATCTAAATTTAAAGACAGCTCAATTTAAATATGCTGATTACATTAGTATTATACAAACTAAGCCAAGATGGTTTTCCAAGAAAAGCCAGTTATATCTACCTATAGTTTAGGCTGTGTTGTAATCTAACATTGAGAACACGTCATAAGTGTCATTTGTACAACATACCTATAAACTTTGTACAATCTCCCTTCAAAGGACATACCATATATACTCGATTACAACCAGAGTCCAATTACAAACAACACAAACCCAGATGTGCCATCATGCAATGATCCAGCAGATCAGGGTGTGTTATTTGTTCTAATGATTATTCCTAACAAACTGCACATACCATGATTTGCTTTTGCATTACATGCCAGTTTGAAGTTCCCAGTTGAATCAGACTTGTAAGCTAGTATATACCGTATATCATTCTACCACATATAAAAAATTCCATAGATCCGAGAGTATTCAACATATCAGTGATTTTTAGAAAAAAAATCAAGTGTAACACTCTATCAAATGGTACAATTCATTCAATATCCTTATTAGACAACAATAATAATAATGTGTCCCTTGGTGGTACTTTTACTCTACTGGTCAATATTAGGTGTGAAATGTTATTAGACTCATCATATCTATATACCTATCCCCAAATAATGCTTTCAGAGATGATTGTCTTAATGAAACTCATAAAATTCATGAAAATCCTAATCATGGTTAAATAACAATGCAGCAAATTAAAGCCTTTGTTAAGTTCAAACACTGCAATAAAAATACTGCTGCATATTAACATTGCCATAGAAATTTTACTATATATGTCATGCATAGAGGATCTCAAAAGGGTAATGATCTAATACTGGGTTTATGAAATGAGTTTAATAATGTCTAGCTTTTGAGAGACTTGCTGTGCAAAAGCTGGATATTATTCAATGAGTTTCATAAATTAAAATTAAATCATTGCACATTTGTGATTCTGTTTATCACGGTTTTTTTAATTGTGTGAGAGAGGAAATAATTTTGTTCATTCTGACTCAAATACTGTACCTTTCATTTGTTGCTCATAAAAAGTAGCTCCAAATGCATTTCAATTTTTATGTGCAGTTGATAACCAATAACAATTAAAACCATGTTTTCATTTACAAATAATTTAAGGAGCAATGTCTTTCCAAATAAATGGAACACTTGACTCTGATATCATTTTTCTAAACAGAATGTACATGAAAGTTCCCTGTGATGTTACATAGTTTTATTCACTTGGGTTTGATGATCAATGTAGCAAAGTTTATACCCAACATGTCAGTTTAGATATTCATATGAAAATGGATGATTGCTGGATAAAGAAATTCCATATTTACTGTAATGTATTTGTGACGAGATACTTATTTGATTTGGAACAGGAGACACTCACAATTACATAAGAAACATTAAATCAGTTGAACTATTTTTACCACATAAAAATGCTGTGGTTTGATAGGGCTAACATTCTATCAGCTGGTGGACCCATTTTTGTGCATTTTCTTCTATAAAGAGAGGTGAGTTTATTGACTGCAAGATGTTGACATTTAAATCACTCTTGTATTTGTATCTGATATCATGTTAGAGGATTACAACCAACCTACACACCCATGCCCATTATCAACTGTCTAATAACCTTAGTTTTATTTGTTGTTGTTCTTGTTTGGAGTTTAATGCCATTTTTCAGCGCATGATACGCAATAAATGTGCAAGGGGTTCCTGTAGAGTAAATTCACTGTATTCAGAAAGACACAACTTCTTTTTTACCAATTTCTTTTGTGCAGTCAATTTGAAAAATAGCTGCCAAAATGTTTATAATATCAGTGAAATGAAAAGTTATATAAGGGGTGGTAAAGAAAATTTTCTCACAATCACAGCCAGTCAGTAAAGAGAATACTGTACAAGAATTTCATGGGCTTCCAATCAGAATCACAGAGTAACATGTCAACATGTTATAATATCAAAATATTAAACTGAACTTTAGGTAAAGTGTACAGACTATGTGACTGTGTCATGCAATGTTACTATATCTGCCATACCATGTTTCTTACAAATGAATATAATTTGAAGAAAACAGCTGATAACTTGCATGACAACCACCCAATGGTACCTGTTGGATATAACACCAGCTGACTTTTCAACTTCCACAAAATAAACTTCACAGTGAAATCATTTCATTCATTTAATGAACTGGAAACGGTAAAGAAAAGACAAAAACACCAAATCTATCACCATAATAAAATCTGTCTGCTTTTTTGAGCAAATGCTATCACAGTTTCCAGTCAAAGTTAGAAAAGTGCATTTATAAAAAGATCAAGTAAGTATTTAACTCTTGTCTTCAAAAAATACAATATGCCAGATGCAGTAAAATAATTCCATATAAAAGTAGAAGGAATGTTATTTTCAGTAAATATACCTCCATATACAAAGGACTTGACAAAAATAAAATTTCATAAGAAAGGTACTAAATTAGAAGAGTATGACTTTAAATATAATGGGCTTTGAAATCATGTAGATGTAAACCATTTATAAATACAATATAAAATAAAAAATTTCAGAAGACCCAAGTTATATGACTGAACCACCAAAACAGAAAATAAAGCACTTTGCCAAAGAAAACTAATAATTTTTTTCCTATTGAAGAATTTTTGTTGTTGACATGTAACAGATTGTTTTAGGCATTCAACAGTTAAGGAAGGGTAATACTCTCCACATACAAAGCCTATTCAATGCAGTTTAACACACTTTACAATGATTAATCTTTTCCTCTTCCTTACAGGCGTCAATTTTGTCCACATATATTTATGTTACTGTGTAGATTTTCTACACTAAGTAAAGAATAATGAAGGTGTCATGCAGACTGTCATGTCTAACTTGTGAAGGACATTCAGATGATGAAAACACATGTCCAAGTGAAAATTTCAGGCATACACAAACATCATGTCCATGGTTCAGCTGAAGAAATGAGCCAACTTATGTACAACATACATGTAAAAGACTTTCAGCTTTAACAGAGAAATATACATTGAAAAAGACATTTTTTGTACAAACTGATTAAAAAGTGATAACACATGTATTGCGATTCACAGGAGAAACAAATGCTTATAATATGTTTAACATACATGAAAAGAAACAAATTACCGGATTTTCAATACAAGATCCATTCTCTACAAAACGTTTTATCCACATTAGAGTGAATAAAAAAGTTTGGGATTTTTCCTGTCCAACCAAAGCATATCCACATTGTTACAAGAATTACGCTAATGTAGGTTTTCTAAATTTCCTACAAAACTCATGGTTTAAAAACATGACTGTGAACAAGTTTAATAAACCACAGAGATGATCCAACACCATGCTGCTCAAAGTGTCAGAATCATGATAAATAGATAAGCACGACAGGTTGATTAATTTAATTCTGAAGTAAAAGATAATTTTACTGAATCATAAAACAAATTAAAAAAATGTGAGATGCCTCTATTAAAATAGATTTTACTGTTATGTGCAGTGATTCATGACAAATTTTGATTCTATAAAAACCATGAGGAGGCTTCTAGGTAGTAGGTCTTTGATGATTTGTAACTGACACAGGTGAATTTTAATCTTTGCACTGATTTATCTGTCAAAGACGTTTTGATGTCCATTTCTAATGTTATATTGCAGGTCAGAATTGCAATATTTGTTAGAAGGTTAATTATTTTTATATATTTTATACTGTGTTTTTTTTTCCACAAATGCAAAAAATTTAAAAAAAGTATTATCTTCTTAGTTTAGAAGATAATTCATTTTCAATGAATGCAAGAGCAGAACTGTTAAAAGTTACAACATAAGATTTATTTTTGATAACTGATGGCATGTTGACGTTGAATAACCCAGAAGTGATGGAAGACAGAATGAACTGGGAGTTAACTGAAGTCTAATCAACTGTCAACTTAATTACCCAATGACTTAAAAAAATCATAATTCACAGAGTATTTATGGGGAGGCCCAAATTCCTACTTCTTCCAAAAGAAGCTATGCAGCAGGAAAATTTATTCAATATCTTTTTAACTGCTCAAATTCTGGATTATAAATACATGTTTAGTAAAGCTTCTTGTAATTAACAGTTTATTTCTAGTGCATTCCATTTCCACTTGTAAGTTTATCAATAGTCATTACATCATGGCCTGTCAACAGCAAAAAAACATGGTACAAAATTAACTTTTTTGGGAACTAGCAACATTTTGATACTTGCAATGGTTTCAACTTGCAAAAATTGAAATAAAAATTAAAACACTCTTCCCAAAAATAAACTTCTTTCATTTTTTTTTTCAACTAGCAATATCGAAATTGTAACCAGCAAACTGACAGCTTGCTAGCAGCAATTGTGAGCAATGCATGGAAATTAATATTCCTATGTGTACTGCATTTTTTAACTTTTTTTTTGTAAACAGAAGTTTATTTTCTGCATAGGTTAAAGCAAATAGCAATGTAAAGATTTTTTTTCAAATCCATGTTGCAATTCTACTTTAGGGTTTTTCATAAAAAGTACCCAAAGAAGAAACCTGCATCATGCAATCATGGTCAAGACTGGACATTCTGCAATTTCTGAACAAATCATGGTCAAGACTGGATAAATCATGGTCAAGACTGGACATTCTGCAATTTCTGAACAAATTATGGTCAAGACTGGACAAATCATGGTCAAGACTGGATATTTTGCAATTTTTGAACAAATCATGGTCAAAACTGGACAAGTCATGGTCAAGACTGGACATTCTGCAATTTCAGAACACTTAACATTTTGTACCTCTTATGGCCTATACCTTTTTTTTCTGAGAACATTGCCTTAAGCTCGTGTTGACTAGGTGAATTGTAAAAATGAAAGAAGTAATCATTGTTAATTATACAATGCTTCAAAAAACACAACAATAAAAAAATCATGAAATTCAAACAATATTCACTTTTACACAAAATACATACTATATATATCTACTTATAAAATCAACTGCAAATGGCATAAACCGCAACTGCCACTGCATAATGCAAGACCAAATTTGGGTCTATGAAGCTTGTAGGGACGTAATCAGTAAAACAAACAAGATAGATCCTAATCTTCTGGCACACTGTTCAATGGCAGATCAGGATCTGTATTGTTTGAAGTTGGACCTTATAAGTATATATCAACTACAGTATAACTTCTCTTACCTGCACCATATTGAAAGGAACAAATCTGACATTAAGTTAGGTAGCCTCTAATGAGAAGTAAAATATTATCTGTAAAGACAAAAATAATGCCGACTGCGAAGAGTGGTGACGACTGCTAATGGATGGTGACAATATTTACTTGTATGTGGCAGCATTTCCCATTTTGTAAGGCACTCTCTGTAAGTCAATATTTATCAATACTGCACTTTCGATTTAACCATGCCCTAAACAAAAGAGGTCATAACACATATTCAGAATTTAATTATTAGTCAAATTAATAACCCAGAGCTGCCTTTTTTCAAAAATTCAATATCTAATGTAAAATGTGATATTTACTGACTCATCTGAATTTTCTTTTCAAAAGTATTAAACATGTTAAATGCCTGCAGTTATCAGCTACCCTTAACTCAAGTTTTAGCAGTGTGCATGCAGTACAGTTCTCTCTTAGAATTATGATTATGGTGCATAACTGTATATAATTTCTCTTATGTTTCTTTTTCCTTTATTCTTTTTCTTCTAGCTTCTGAATAAACCGTGGTGCATTCACAAGAGTACAAAAATCACTCATTCAATCAGACAGAATAAAATCTTTGATCAATGAAGTCATGACTATTTCTGGTCAACTGTTGGTCATATTACTTGATCCTGGTGTATTAATAATCAGCCTAGCCACACTGTTGTTCTGAGCAACTTTCATTTTTGTTTGAATATATAAGCATCCATTAAAACTGCCCATCCGATTGATTTCTCTTGCACAAAGCCCAGAATTGTGTTCCTAGAAACCAAGCACAATCTTTTCAACCCGATTTATGCCTCAAGTGGTCTACATGGTTAGCGGTTGCAAGGGGATCTTCATCTGTTTCTGGGGTGACTTCTTCCTCAGTTGAGCTTCTAACATCTCCCTCAATCTACCAAAATAAGGAATAATGGTAATGTAACATGGTTATTCAACCAAAGTTTGGCTTCTTGTTTGTATTTCTACGGTTGTATTAAACATACACATACTTTTCATATGCATTCAGTCACACATTCCTTAAAGTCCACCTTTATTCAGCTATCACCATGTATCGCAATAATCACTCAAGTGTTCTACTGGTCTTCTGTCCTTATTGAATAAATGAATGAAGATCTTAAGTTTGCTTTACTACAATTAAAATACTTTTTTTAATAATTCTAAAAGAATAATTACAACTTAATTCAAGGATACAAGAAAAATTGGCTACATGCATGAAATTTTCAAAATGCAAGTCAAATTCAACATAAATTTTGCTATGATCATTAAGTTATGAGTATACAAAGCAAGGTAATATATATCTACATTAATAAAGTGTGTGAGATTAGTATTTTTAATGTGGATTTAAAATATTTCAGTCATATTGCTACAAAGTCTGCAGTGTGGCAGTTTATAGTGATGTCCAGCACTAGGGCATTTTATGCTTCTGTTAGAACCAAATTTTTCACTATACAATTCTTATATCTTAAGTTGACTGTATTTGAATCGTTACAAAGTGTGAAGTAATACTGCTGTCCTTACCTCTCCTGTGGAAGTGAATGCTTTGTAGGTGACTTTAACTATCAGTGAGAACCAAAATCCATGGAGAATTAGGAGCGTCAGGAGCCAGCCATTAAAAAACACTAATGCTGGGTAAAAGCCAACAATTTGAGTACTCTCAAACATAGAAGAAAAAATTGCTCTAAAAGAAGAGAGGAAAGATGAATTAAAATACATCAGAAAAGAAAATGATGAACTTATTTAAGGAAACTATTGTTTTCATTTTTAACAATTTCAATTAAAATAAAAAGAAACATTTAAATTTACATTATAAAAACACTAACAGCAGCAATTTTTGTATTAAAATAAAATGTTCATTTAAATAAATTAAACTTTCAATATTGTTATTTTGCCAGAAGCAATAATAAGCAACCCAAGATCTCTCACCTGCTAACATCTTGATGCTATATAACCAAATGCAAGAGCAACTGGCAGATAAAGCAATTTATTTTTCTAGTAAATTAAGTTTTTGTGAGAACACTTACCCTATCATATTAACATGAGGGAATATAAGCCCGCTACCTTAAGAATCCAGTCCCACTAACAATCGAATATTTGTATTTCGTTTATTATTAAATACACAAAAGGTAATAACTCTTCCCCATTACCTCCCTTGTCATCCATGGGCAAAATACATTTTTTAGTGGAATAATCAGTAAAGTTGCTTGCCTAACTGGGAGGCCGAGAGAGTTTTTAAGTAATGAGAGGAGATAAATATTCTTGGAGAAACATAATTTATTATAAAATTTAGCTTTTTCATTAAATACATTCCCAAATCGCCTCACATCAAGAAGAAAATTTACAGAAACTGGGTCATTTTTTTTTTATTTTGAAAGAACTAATATAATGATATAGATAGAATTCAAACAGTTGCTTGAGCCCATTTATTGTCTGGTTAAGGCTATTGCAAGCTGTAAGAGAATAACTTATACCCGAACCAGTACATCAATCAATTACTTCAGCCAATCAAAGGTCCGTTCTTACATTGATTTTGTGAACATCTACATCAAAATGACTTAAATGTTATAAAAATATAGTCATTATACCAATGTGGAACAACAATTAAATCAAAACTAAAAATGAATTTTAAATTTCCATAAAGTTTAATAATATTTTTTAATTTTTTGTGTGACTGATTTTAATATTATTAAAAGAGTGTCATAAGTGACTGCTATAAACACTAAATTCAGACTACTCTAAATTTGCATCTCCCTATTTCTGCACCACTTTGCTATATCTTTGGAAGAAGAGGTCACTTTGGCTACAAATCTGTGTCCAGATTGAACTTTTAATTGTCTGGTGAAATATTGTACATACAGTCACAGCCTTTGAATGGTCTGTCAGTTACATGCATACGTACCAAGAATCAAACTATGATTAACACAGGAGATGCATTGTGGAGGGGGTGCATGTAATCATTAGTCTGCCTATGGCTCCATAAATCTATTTGTTCTTGATGTATTCCAATGTGACAATTTGTAAGAAGCCTAAACATGCAGTATAAAATGCATCTGGCAACATTTTGCAAACTTGGAATATTTAGCAAAACCATAAAAGGATTTTTCTGAAAAGGCAGTTGCTTAAGTTACTACTGCAGGTGCTATTTTTCCAGTGCAATATTACAATGTCTTGAAGCATATTTTCTTCAATTAGCATAAAATGCATAATAAGATATTTGACATTATAATAAGTGCCCTGTATTATTGTACTTACTTGTATGGAAAGAAGATGAGCCTCGTGAAAAACCATAGGACACCAAAAATTGCAAATAAGCCTTCACATATTTTGTGGAATTGGACATATTTGGCCATTTTTGCAGCCTGGAATAAAACACAATAATCTGAATATTTCTGCACAGCAATAAATTCATGTAAACCAGCATCACCCATCCCAAAAACCCCAAACATTCTATAACACACACACACGGTAGTTGAAAATGGAGAAATAGGGTTGGAATAATCATCACGGGCAGGTCATTTATTGAGACCGAGACAGAAAAGAAAATATTGAGCCATACTTAATTAATTCCAGTGTATGACAAATTAATGAACTATATCTTATAGTTCACTACCAAGATTTAAAAAAAAAGACAAAATCAGCATGGCATTTTTAGTTTCATTCACATGATCACAGACTTGTGAGCATTAATGACATTATTTGCAATTATAAAGTCTCAATTTTAGTAGGCTCTCAATAGTTTTCTGGTCTTGATTTCCCCATTATTAATCATAATTTTGCAAAGAATGGAGAAATTCTTCACTTATTAGCATTAGAATGTGGCAATGACAAATCAATCATGCTCAGCCTGCTAGAAAATGAGATTTCAGTTTTTCTGTGGCTGGGTTTTACAAGTTGATGACTTATCTCCAATACTACTCTAAACTAAGTTCATCCTAAGGGAAAAGTTTTAGAACTGGACACGATATGTATTCAAAAGTTTCATATTTTACTTAGCCAGTATTTTTTAGCATTCAAAGAAAGCCAATGTTTTAGCATTCTGACATAAACTAACATGCTTTAACTTTTCCCCTATAAACATCTTGAGCAAAACAAGAACAACTCAACAATACAAAAGACCAAAGGTCCCCTGATTTTTATTAAAACTCATCAATGACCACCTATGATCTCTTTATTACTTAAAACACCCATAAAAAATTTGACCATAAACTCTCCAAATTAAAAGGTAAAGCAATCAGTTAACAGCTTGTCATGTAAAAATATAGCAGCCTTCTTAATATGATTAACACAAATTACTGTACTGGTATTACATGGTTACTGTAATTTGGGAGAATACATTTTTATATTTCAAAAGTGATAGATTGTAGTTATAAAATGGTATTGTGGTAGATAGCCTTTAAATGTAGTTTTTGTGGGTGTGGTGGGGTAAAACTAATTTTCATTATGTAACTATTATTAAGCTATAACTTTCTGCATGGAAAGACCTCATCTCTATTAGATGTTCTAAATATTTCTTGGAAAACATGCACTGATTTATTCTGATCGATATCATTAGCCCATGCTCTATAGAACATCCCGATTCTTTTCAGGCCATGTGGTTAATGAAGGACATCAAATAGGGTGGGAGGAGGGTACTCAACGGTGACAGGTATGTATTACTTAAAATTAGTTTTACTCCTAAAAAAATACATTTTAATGTTAGTAATAGCTTACCTGTTCAACCTGGCACGACTGAAGGCAATGAGCAAAGTAAGGAAAGCAACCATTAGGGACATGCTCTTTGCAGATGATGCTGCTATAGTCACTCACACAGAAGCTGAACTACAACGCCTGATGGACCGCTTTGCTAAAGCATGTGATGAATTCGGGCTGACCATCAGCCTAAAGAAAACCAACGTGATGGCTCAGGACGCAGACCCTCCCAGCATAACCATTAACAACTACAAACTAGAAGTAGTGAGTTCACTTACCTTGGCTCTACCATCACCAACAACCTCTCACTCGATGCCGAGCTCAACAAGCGGATTAGAAAGGCGTCAACAACTCTCTCTAGATTGTCGAAGAGAGTGTGGAACAACAACAAGCTGACATTAAACACTAAGATCACAGTGTACAGTGCCTGCGTGCTTAGCACTCTTCTGTATGCCAGCGAAACTTGGACCCTGAACGCTTCTCAGGAGAAACGATTAAGCGCCTTTCACATGCATTGTCTCCATCGCATACTTGGGATCATCTGGAGCAATCGTGTGACAAACAACGAGGTGCTTCAACAGGCCAAAATTCCCAGCATGGTCACACTCCTCCGCCAACATCGCATCAGATGGTTGGGCCATGTGCATTGAATGGATGATGGACGGATCCCCAAAGACCTTCTCTACTCTAAGCTTGCCTCAGGCAGAAGATCAATAGTACAGCCACATCTTCGCTTCAAGGATGTCTGCAAGCAGGATATGAAAGCTCTTGGAATAGAGGTCAACACCTGGGAAGAGCTTGCCCTCGACAAGTCCAGCTGGCGACATGCTCTGTACACGGGTCTGAAAGCCAGCGAGGAAAAGTTATGACAGCTCGCTGATGAGAAAAGATCTCAGAGGAAGAGGATGCAGTTCCAACCAAGACCTGAGTCATACTTAAAATGTAGCAACTGCAGCAAGGATTGCCACTCCCGTGTGGGACTTTATAGTCACAGAAGACACTGCACAGCTACAAACTAGGACACCTTTCATGGGTGCATTTCCATTGTCTCTCGAGACTAATGGAAGCCAACCAAGCTTACCTGTCATCATTATTAAGCTGAATTTGTCAGTAAGAAGGGTGGCTGATGGATTTTTAAGAAGAGTAAAATGTGGAAAAAACAATCACCTTCAAGTTCAAGCAGTCAACTGCTGTTATGTATAGCAGTTGTCTGGGTTGTAGACTGTGCAGTAATGATCGGACCCAGAAAGAAAATACCATGGCACTAATTTGCTAATGACTCAAGGTAAAACGGAAGGAAAGGTTGTGTGTAATTGCCAAATAAAACCATCATAATACTGTTAAAATGATGGTTGAAATATACCCAGGATGTAACATTAGCATTGACTTGGTGGGCTTTTATTTTCATGAATGTTAAGTCTTTTTTGTGAGACACAAAAGGTCTCTCGACAGTGAATGAAATCCATCAAGAGAGAGTGGATAATGAACTATCAGCTGAATCCCTCAAGGGAAGAAAAAGCCTTTTCCTACCCTTTCTTCACCATTTAGCTGATGCTAAATAGAATTTAAGTGCCCTAATTCGGCAAAGATGTTTATTACATTATCCAGAGCACAGATGCAACTCAGATGGGCCATTTCAATCGAGGATGGAAATGATGATGGGAAGTTTTTTGGCAAGGAAAAAAGGCTGACATAACAAGGAAATGGAATCATAATTCCCATTAAAGCATAAACTTTCTTCCTCATCTGATAAAGTTTGCTTCTTTTGTGAGCTGATGCAATATCCAGGAGAAATGCAGTTTCAAGCACAAGATTTAAAAAAACAACCCAACATTCATAGGTTCATAAGCATTTTTGTCAATGCCCACAAAACATATGAAAAAACTACCTTGTCTGTTCTGGGTAGACTGTAAGCCAGAATGTTTTTTCTTCCCTAGAATGTGATGAACTCTAAGTGTAATCCCTTTGGATTGTGCCCAATGAAGAAGGTTCCAGACTTCTATTATTGACCAACACAGCCGATTAGATGAATGTGTGCATAAAGTTGGTGAAAACCCAATGTTAATATTATTTTCAGTTTAGAACTTGCAGCTACAAGATTATCAAGCTGGTTGCCTTGGTGACCATACTGGACGTCAGATTGGCATTATTTTCAATTAGACTCAACTAGACATCAAAAGAAGTCGTTTTTAGTGAAAACCCAATGCTGACATGATTATCCATTCAGATGAATTAACATTATGCAAGATTTTTAAGATGATTACCATGGAGTTCATCTAGGATGACAGACTAGCACTATTTTTTTTTGTGGAACAAATGGACATCATTTTGTGAAAACTCAATATCAATACAACCATCTAACTAAGACAAGTAAATGATAACATGACTAGATGTTTATCATGGTGTCTATATTGGTAGTCAAATCAGTTCCATTCTCATTCAGGCAAAACAAGACATCATAAAAAGCCTTTTTAGTGAAAAAACCCATGGTGAAAATCTATTCAGGAGTAACAATAGTAAGATTTTTAAATTACACCTTGGTTGCCATTTTGGATGTCTGAACAGTAAATTTTTGGGGTGAGGCGGGGAACCAACTAGACATTAAGATGAATGTGTGTGTTAACATTTCATGGTGATTCACAAAGTTTATGAGTAGCAGCAATAATAAAATATGCTAATGAATGGATGGACAACAGGCTTTCCCATAAGCTATTCTGGTTTATGACTAATAGAGCGAACAGTTGGCAAACTTACCTCTAACCAGAAGTCACAGCAATCATGGATCACCAGTATAACTGCCCCAATGCGGACAACATTGGCACACCATGAGAAAAATAAGAGTGATATTGTTGCTGCATGGTGTACAAACATTTCTGTAAAATCCTGAAATAATGAAATTTTATTGACAACTACATATCATCATAAGGCCCTCTGAAGAAAAATTTTGCATTTTATAAGTCACAAGAGAAAGTGAGACATGATATAATGGTAGGAAGACAACAGTCAACATGTTAAGCTCAGCTCATTTTTAACTGTATAACAGAATGGACTGTCTTTTTCTTAATAATGAGCATTTAAATCATGAAAAAGTTCTACTAAAAGCTTAACCAAGCTCATTGATAATACTGCCATAAGAATTCTGACTGTTTTGTTTTGTGTTTCAACCAAACTTAGCATGGCATAATCAAATGAGAAGCTAACTGCTGGAAACTTGATCATCTGGACATCATGAAATTAAAACTTGTTAATGCATGATTTTTGTACTCAGATAATACAAGTGTAATTGTGTTTTAATATTTGTGACCAAAAACATGCTTTGGTCAAAACCACCACTTAGATGCTTTGCTTACTTTGGTTCAGCTGAATTCTAATCATAAATTTCTTTTTATCAAAACCAAAGCCACCAATACACCTGAAAAAAATAGTTAAAAGTGAAACAATTTTCTATTCACAGTGCTAAAACATGCCCCAGATTACAGATTCAATTATTAACAATAATTTTAAAAACAAAATATTTTAGATGCTTTACACTGTTACTGTACAAATCTTAGCTGATGGCTAGTCTTTTCTGTGGAAAATTGTTTTCGTACCAATCAGGACTGTTTAATTAACACTTTAGTTCACCAATAATGAAGACAAGTAAGTTGTTACAGCTGATCAATGTTCGTACAGTATTTAAATCTAAAGACACTTCTATCTATGCAGGAATTAGGGTTCAATGTCACATCAACACAATAATGGTAACATGGAGCAGATTTAAGGCAAAGTTCTAAAACCATGATTGTAAAGAACTGCGTAAAAATTTCATTAAGATAAAATTCATCCAGCACAACATAAACATCAAGAACTACAAAAAATAAAAATAAAAGGTAAATATGTTAATATAAAAAATTCATGAAAATTTCAAAACAAAAACATAAAAACAAATACAAAAATGAAGAATAAATCTTTATCAACTTTAAAGCCTAAATCCATATCAAGGACTGAAGCTCTGCTGCCCCCAAAAAGTTTGGTTTTATCCAAGTCAGTCTCTTCTTTTTAACCGTTTAAGTATTGAAACCATCTGATATTCTTGATCCACAGTAAGATTTTTAAACTGCTGTAATGGTCATATTCATTACACCATTTTGAATTAAGACCAACTAAATGTCATTATAAATCTTTTAGTGAAACCCTGTGGCAATATTACTTTTCACTCATATGACTGCCCTTATGGAGGAGTAGCAATTACAAGCATTTCAAGATGTCATTGTAGTATTAGTGGATACAAGACTGTACCATTATCATTTAGAATCAACATGATTCATAAGAAATCTTTTGATGAATACCACGTTAATGTGGCCATCCATTCAGCAGGAATAGCAATGAGATAATCATGAGAGCAGCAACACCAGTCATCATTTAGCACAAACTAGACATTATAATAAGTCTTTATGTAATCCTTATGTCCATATGACCTTCCATTTGTTAGGCATAACAACAACAACTGTTTTAAGATGGCTGCCATGATAGTCATATGGCTGTCAGATAGGTATTATTTTCATTTAGGACCAACAAAAAAAACCATAAGAAACCTTTCAGTGAAAACCATCATTCACGTGACAAGCTTTCAAGGAATAGAAAAAAACAATGTTTTCAAAATGGTCGCAAGATAGCCATATTTTGTATAAGATCAACACCATTTTCATTTATGACCAGCTAGACATTAAAAGACATCTTTTTGTGAAAACCCCAAGCTGATATGAACATCCATTCCAGAGAAGTAACAATATATTTTCAAGAAGGCCACTGTGTTGGCAACAATTTCATTTACAACTAGGTAGACCAAGGGACAAATGTGTTTATAACAATCCACCAAAAAGCTGAATATAAACAGTGATAACAACAGACATCAGATGAGAGACAACAGATCATCCCATAAGATCCCTGGTCTATGATCAGTTGAGCTAAAAAAGAAAAAAAAGAAAAAACGAAACAAGCAAACAAAGACAATAACACAAATAGCATGATACTCAGCCAAGACATGGTTAGTTTTTCTAAACATATTTTCTGCAGTTTACTTTGTGTAACATGAAAAATCAAGCTGGTCATCAGCCATCTTGGATTTCCTGAAATTTCCCAAGAATTGTGGTGTCATAATTGATATAACTACAGTTGTACAAGACTCAATTTTAAGTGAAGATAAGCAGCTCATTTTGTCTGGAAAAAATGCTTAAGAGACACTTTAAAGAAAGAGTCCCCTGAACCATTATGGTACATAACATTCAAGCAAGAGAGGTCCTAACATGACAAAGGGCAACACATGCTCACAACCTCAAAGCAACAGAGGTCTTTATATTGTAAAAAAGAACACATGCATATGTTTTGTACATATGTAGTGCTTAAGTTATTGTATGAAAATGAAATGCAAATTTTATTATTTTGCATGTTAGCAACATTGAGTCAGATGAACCCTCTCCTGAGCTATGGCGAGCTGATTTACTGAGCTGTTCTTAATTCACTTATCCAGAAATTAAGTTACTATCTAGAAATGAAACTCAAAGTAACAGTTTGTTTTTGTTTAACAACAGTGACTTTGACCTTGTAGTTAGTTTATCCCCAAATCAACTGAGGTTTCTTTCCCCCTAGGGTTATGGGAAACAAATGTAATAAATTTCAGTGAAGTATGTCTACGAAAACTTAAGTTATCACCCAGAAATGAAATACACAAGCAAATTGTAATTTAGCAACAATCATCTTGAGTCTCAGTGATCATGACCTTTGACCCCAAAATTAAGAAGAGTTTTTTCCTTAAAAATTTGGCCTCAAAGTTTGTTAACTACAGACACATGAGAATTTGATATTAAAATGAAACTGAATGCCCATCATCCCAATACACTCATCCATATAGTCAGTATATTAAAAGACACATCAGTTTGAAGAAACAATATTCTTACCAAATTCCATCAACATATGCTGAATGGTAATGGATCTTGAGTTATGATGACTGTTGGCAGTATTCTAAAAAAATCATTTGTTTGACAAGAAGCATAACTCTGTCCAACACAGAGTACCCATGCATGCAAGTTTATAAGACAATGTTCATACCAAACTGCATCAGAATATGTTGAAACTTTCTTGAGATGAGCCAGTTACAAGTAAAATCCATATCTAGTTAGGATGGTATTTGTCAAGGGCCACAACTCTGTCCAACAGAGTTGACAAGACAAAAACCCAATAAAAGGCCACATCTAGGTTTAAGAGAGAATATTCATACCAAAATGCATCAGAATATGTGAAATAATTCGAGCTATGACAGTTACAAGCAATATCCCATATGAAGACACAAGTTAATTGTCATGGACCATAATTCTATCTGAAATGTAATTGATAAGACCTGTGTTTGTAGGTTCTGGGGATTTTAATGTAGCTTTAACAATTTTAGTCATATCACTAAGATGTCTGCAGTGTGACAGTATGTCCAGCACTGGGGAATCATGCCACAGACATATAGCATCACGTCCTACCCAGTCACATAAACCTGACACCAGGTTGACCAGTCCTAACACTAACCTCTTAATGCTGAATGCCAAGCTAGGCAGCTGTGAGTACCATTTTTACAAGGATCTGATATGACTCACCTGGGCTTCAAACCCATGACCTCCTGCATCAAAGGAACCAACCATTTTGACCACCAGAGATAAGGAGAAAAAACCTATAAATGGCACATCAAATTCTACAAGGCAATGTTTATACCAAGTTTGTGTTTGTGTGTAATTTAGATTTTTAATGTAGCTCTAACAATTTTTCAGTCATATTGCTACCTTTTCTGCAGTGTGACAGTGTATAGTAATGTCTAGCACTGGGGTATCATGCCGCAGACATGTGGCATGATGTCTCACCCAGTCATATTATTCTGACACCAGGACGACCAGTCTTAACACTAATCTATTAATGCCTAATGCCAAGCGAGGTAGCTGGTAGTCCATTTTTTAAAAGTATTTGGTTCTACTTGGCAGGGATTCGAACCTGCAATTTCCAAGACAGATGCTCTAACCACTAGGCCACCAGAGCGATCCGTACAAGTTTAATCAGTTTAAGAAAGATTCAATATATTCTGATCATACCAAGTTTAATCAGAATATGTTGAATTGTTCCTGAACTATGCTAGCTGCTGTAGTAGATTTAAAATTTAAGAATGGAAATAAGACCATCAAAAATGGAAACGAAAACAAAAAATCTTGTAAAGGCACCTACATGTAACAGACAGTTCACCTATACAATGGAAACCAATTATTGGAAGTTTTGCTGAGATTTGGTGTTTACAAGAAGACAATGACAGATTTTGCTCCTGTAATTTTGAAGCAGATCCCTATTAAACTTGCTGATCTTATTAAAAATTTGATTAGGTCAAACAAACAAAATACATGTGTCCAATTGCACTGGTTTTAAAATCTGGGTAGGCAGGTGCTTTTGTAACGTTATATATATTTAGTAACTTTTTTTCACCATGGGAAAAAAGTGCTAGGGTTGGCAATGAGAAACCGAGGATGGTTGGACAACCAGAGACACTTTTTTGTTGGCCTTACATTATATACACATTAGAATAAAGTTTGAATGTTTATTTTCTTACATCTACCTCACAAATATAAAAATATCCACTTAGCTTAAACCTGAATACAAAATAATTTTCTCAGTCTTTAAATTTCATAATCAGCTCCTTTGACTGTACTTACTTTTCTTTTGACATCCATGAACTGTGAGAACATAAGAGACCAGTAGAAAGATATCTCAATTAGGTAGTACCAATATACTGTGTTAGACAAACTCTGTGAAAAAGAAAAAGAAATTTTCATCTCAGATCTAGTAAAATTTTACAAAACAAGAGGATGGGTACTCTACCTTTCTCATAATGGTATAGCCTTCAAAATGCTGCTGTGCCATAAACATCATCCCATCAATGTCTGGCTATGTCATATTGGTGCTGGGTGGTGAAAGGGTTTCAACTACCAGCCTGTGTTCTGATATTCTGTGTCAGTCAATGCATGTTTAGAACCATTTCAAACTGGACTTTCATGCAAATATGAAAACTAGAATTCTTAAAATTTAATCTGTAACCTTGATATTGATGACAATATTGAAGTGGTATGTTTTACTACTTTTATCAATGATGTACATGTTTACCATCACTCTAAAGAGTTTTTCAATTTTCAGTGTTGTTACATGATGACATGGTACAAAACCATACAGGGTCAGAAGGTAAATGTCGTGTGACATCATAAATATCGTAAAACATGATCAATGTTTCTTGAAATAATGTTTAAAGAGATTGTTGAGGTAATTATTGGTGATGGTGTTGCTTAAATATAAAATGATAAATAATGTGTAAAGAGATTGTTGAGATAATTATTGGTGTTGGTGTTGCTTACATATAAAATGATAGGAATAATGTGTGATGTGATGTGATTTATGATTTTGAACACATCTTTAACAATTTTCCATTCATATCGCTATGATGTCTGCAGTGTGGCAGTTTATAGTGATGTCTAGCACTGAAGAATCATGCCACAAACATGTAGCATGATGTTCCACCATGTCACATTATCCTGACACCAGGCCAACCAGGCTAAATTCTTAATGCTGAGCGCCAAGCAAGGAAGCTGTTAGAACCATTTTTGTAAGTCTTTGGTATGACTCTACCAGGGATCAAACCTACGACCTCCCACATCCAAGGCTGACACTCTAACCACTAGGCCACCAGAGCTTTTCGTAATAATGTTTAAGAGATTGTTGAGGTAATTTTTGTTGTCGGTGTTGCATAAATATTAAATGATAGCAATAATATGTCATTCAATTGTTATGGTAATCAATGGTATTCACCTTGCCTTCATATAAAATGATAGCAATAATGTGTAAAGAGATTGCTGACATGATTATTGGAGTTGGCATTACTTACATATAAAATGATGGAAAAAAGATGTCAAGAGTTTGTTAATGTTGTTTTTGTTGATGTAGGGTTTAACATCATTTCTCACCACAAGACAGGCCATACATGGCAGCCAGTATAACTGGAGGAGGTAGAACCCTTGGAAGAACTACCGACTCACGAGATGTTATTGGCAAGCCTTCTCACATACCCAAATTAGCCGAGCTTGAGATGCAAACCATTGCAGTGGTGAGATGGCAGCGACCCATAATGGTTTAGACCACTTGGCCAC